>VWZF01001788.1:71387-213134 GCA_013396755.1 Sclerurus mexicanus | reverse complement strand
CTTTAAGGTCGCTTCCCACCCAACCCATTCCAGGTTTCCTTGATTTGCCCAGTTGTCCAAGAAGATTGAATTTTCTTGGCAAAATGTTGGAGCTTAAAAAACATCCACGGCCTGGCCCTGTCCGTGGCTTTTCCTCATCCCGGGAGCTCTGACTGACAGCTCTGCACATTTCCCCTGGAACAGCTTCCCAAAGTGGAAACCTCCTCAGGCACTGCAAGGAGGTTGTTTATTCCCTGGTTTTTGCTGTCAGAGCAAACCCATCCGTGGGATGCGGGGAAAGGCGTCCCTGCCCATGGAATGGGGTGGGCTCGGTCCCTTCCCACCCGAACCATTCCATGACCTTGGAGGTGGCAGCTGCGTCTGCCTTTCGGAGCACATGGGGGGGTGTGGAGTGGGGCTCGTGTTCCTTATGGAAAACCCTGTGGAGCTGTGGGATCGGGGCTTTGTCTCCTCGGCTTTCCAAGGAAATGCCAAGAAAAGGAGGATTTTGTTGCTTGGTTCGGATTTTTTTTTTAAGCTGCCGGTTCCTGGGGCTCTAAAAATGTCGGGATGGATGTGTTTAATCCTGGAAATGGAGCAAAGAAACCTGGGAATTCTCAGCATTCCAGAGGCTCAAAGCCTGGGAGAGACACTAGGGAAATAGAGCAGGAAGCTCCTGCCAGGCCCTGAAAGGAAATTTGGGTTCTTGGAGCTGCTTTGTTAAATGGAGCCTCCAGCAGGAGGATTAGAGGGGAAAATCCCACCCAGGCTCCGGTGGCACTGGAATATATTTGTTTTATAGAGCTAATTCCAGGAGAAAATTCCAATGGGGTTTTCAGAGGTCCAGGTGGGTGTTGGATAATGAATAAATGGGATTCAAGTGGCTGGATAAACTCCCTCTGGTGGGATCCAGTTTGCTCAGAGCTGTGGACAATCCTTGGAAAACAAAGCCTGTGCCAGGGAAAGTCCAGCAGAGGAGTTTTTGTTGGATTGGAGGTTGGGAATGTGAGGGAAGGATGTAGGGAGTCCATAAGGGAGTGATTATCCCAAATTTGGAAGGGCAGAGCCCATTGGAAAGCTGGTTTTGGAGTTAATTCCACGGGATTGAGGCGGTGCCGTGTCCTGATTCCCGGTGAATCGGTGGATCCCGTGTGTTCAGGCTGGTGTGGGCACAGCAGCTCGTTCCCATGCTAAGGAACGTTCAGCCACATGAAAAAAAAGGAATAAATAATCTGGGAAGCTCCAGAGGGTTTGTGCCCATTGGATTGGAGCAGGGAAAAGCAACAGCAATGAAGGAGCTGGGAAAACCTCAGGAAATACTTGGAATCTGGCACCAGACCATCAATAAACGTGGAACTGGGGGAGGTAAACCTGCTCTGGAGCTCAATCATTCCAGAGCCATGGAATTTGGAGGGTTAAATCTCTGGAGATCTGTTCATAAATCCAGAGCTGTGGAATTGGGGGAGTTAAATCTCCTCTGGAACTCCAGAATCCAGAGCCGTGGAATTGGGGGAGTTAAATCTCGGGAGCTCAGTCAATAATTCCAGCTGTAATTCGTTTCCAGTCTCGGGTTGATTCCCTTTCCTCCTGGAACTGGAATTGTTCCCCGCGGAGCTCCGGCAGTGTCAGGGCTGAGCCCAGCCCGGGGTGCTGGCGCTGGGATCGCTCCCGGCGCCTTCCTTGGGAGCTGTGCCGAGGCAGATGCCGGGATTTGCTCCGGAGTTGGGCGGGATGGGGAGGGGGACTTGGATGTGCTGCTGGAGGAAGTGACATCCCTGCTCCCGCTCCTGCTCCTGCCGTGATCGTGCATGGCAGGGGCTGAGCCTTGGAATTCACCAGCAGGGCCGTCTTGGGAAGCGCGACCCCGGATAAGAGGATTTTACGGATAAAGGAGGAAAACCAGCCGCTCCGGAGGTTGGGGCTGATCCTTAAGCACTTCAGTCTTCCCTGTTTTTTTCCCCTCTCCACATTCCTGCAGGAACCCGGAGAGAGAAAACCACTTGAAACATCCAAGGGATCTATTTTGGAAGTTGGAAAAGCGGAGATGTGTTAGAATTCCCAGCCCTCCCTTTCCTAAGGTAAGAAAGGAGCTGCTTCCCCTCATTCCCGGCCTCATCCGCGGGTGTGTTGGGAGGGCTGGAATTCCTGGCCTGCCGTTCCAGCCTTTCCCTAAATGGTTAACGTTGATCCCGAGGAAGAACTCGCAGCTGCAGCTGCACATGGCTCTGCTTCCAGGAGCCCTCGGGATAACGGGAAGCGGGAGCTCCTCCAGCTCGGGGGTTGGGGCTTTCCAGCCCAAATCCCGATTTCCAGAGGGTTTCCTTCACCATCCTCGGACTGTGAGTAACTCCTGCAGCATTCCGGGCTTGGAATGAGGTGGAGGAGGTGAAGCCTCACCTTGGAGAGGTGGGAGGTGCGGAATTCCCTCCGTTTTGGGGAGCTGGGGCTGTGTTTCCATGGTATCCATGAGTGACTCCGGTGGGAGGGCTCGGGAGCATCCGTGGGAATTATCCCGGGTGCTGAGAACAGGTCCGGGGTTGTTTATGTGGGAAAGATGGTAATTCCCTTCATTTGCATGTGGGATCTCATTATCCATGATTAAGCACGGAAAAGGCTGGATTGAGCTTGTTGTACTTGCAGGGAGGCTTTGGGATACTGGAAAATCCAGAGATTAAACTGGAGCTTGGTTTTCCACAGGGGGGGTTGGAACTGGACGATCTTTAAGCTCCTTTCCAGCCAAATTCCATGATTTTATGGTTCCATGATTCTGATTTTCCAGTATATGAAATTCAGGGATTGTTTTTATGCTCTACCATAGTTTCTTTAGTACTTGGGGTTTATTCCACTGTGCAGAACTTAAGGAAAATCCTAATTCCAAGGGGGCAATGCCCTAAGAAAGCTGGAAAATCCAGTGGTTCAGCTGAGACAGAAAAGCTTTTTAGGAGCTACTGAACCAGCCAAGTAATTCCAAAGTGTTTTTCCAGGATTAAAGGCAATTCCAAGCTTTTGCCCGTAATTAATGCAGGCTGGTGGGCCTGATCCGGGCTGGGAAGTTGCATTTTCCAGGCTTTTCCCACTGAATCCAGCCAGAATTCCTGGGGCTGGGGTGAGCTCTCATTCCCAGTCGCTCCGTGCAGGGAACGCTTTAAATCCTTTGGAATGAGCACCAGGAGCATCTGTGGCAGCAATTAGAGCCTTCAGGAAACGGATCTTTCAGTGGACAGGGAAATAGTTTGGGAATGAAGGTGGGGTTTCCTGGGAAAGCATCCATTTTGTGTCCAGCCTCTGCTCCGAGAAGCTGGAGTGGAAAACAACCCCCCCGGAATCCCTTGGGATTAGGGGCTTTTCCCTCTCCCACCTCTTGCTCTAATTCCCCAACTCCCCTCTGGAATTGTTGGGCTTGTCGGACTCCTCACCTTTCCCAGGCTTTTCCAGGCTGAACTGCCCGTGGAATGTGGGTTTTGTGAACATCCACAAGACTCCTGGTTGTAGGGAATAAAGTTTTCCTGCAGGCTTTTCTATCCATATCCCCTGAAATATTCCCAGCAATCTGCTCCCGGGAGTTCTTCTGTTCCGAGTGGAGGGATTTTGCTGTTTTTCCTTCAGCTGGAAGGAGCTGGAGGTGGGAATGGGGAGGGACAGATGGGATGAAGCTGCAGGAGACTGATGGGAATCTGTAAAGCCTTAATGTGGGAATTTTAGAGATTTAGGGTCTGGATTAATTCCGGGAAAAAGAGCCCAGTTCTTCCCAACCACCTGTTTTCCTGGAAGTGATGGATGGTCTGGAACAGGGATTTGAAGGAGACAATCAGGATTATTTTGCTGTTGGAACTCTTGGATATTCATTATCCCAAAGTTCAGGGTTGGTTTAAAAATTCCAGGGAGGTTGGGAACGAAGGGATGATGTTGGCAAAAATTCCCAGCTTTTTGGAAACCTTAATTTCTGGCTTCTGTGAATTATTCACAGCTGGAATTTGTTCTTGCTGAGTGTAATTTCTTTGGAATGACACCGAAGCAGGAAAAACAGGGAAGGAGAGGGACTGGATGGAGGAATTCTGGAGGTGCTGGAGGGAAGAGCAGCACAGGAGTTGGCACGGGCTGGACACTTTCTTTTATATATTTTTATATATTTTTGTAGCTATTATTTCTATATATTTTTATCTATTTTATAGATATCTATTTCTATCTGGTTTTATCTCTTTTATATAATTGTATATTTTAATCTATATGTTTAGGCATATTTTATATTTATATATTATGCATATATTAAAATGAATATATAATATATGCTTTATTTAGCATCTAAAATAGAAAATATTCTTATTATGTCGTACCTACTTGATCTGCCATATTTAATATACTAATTTTAATACACTCTATTTAATGCACGATATTTGATATATTTAATGCACTATTTAATACATTATTTTGAAATATAATTTAATCTCAGGGGTGTTTTGGCCGAGCAGGAGGAGGAGCAGCTTTTGTGTGTGTTGGAACCCCTGGAATTAAAATCCTCAAATAACTCATTAATGGGTTTGGAGCCCCTGGAATTAGAAATCCTCAGCTAACTCACTGCATGGCCTTTAACGTTGGTTGGTGCAGAGCCTGTTCCTGGTGAATTCCATGTTGGATTCCAGACTCCAAAGCACCGGGAGCTGGGGCGGGTTCTGTGACCAACCCAAAGGCAAACTGAAGATTAAATATTAAATGTTAAACATTAAACATCTGAGATTAACCAGTAACCCCCAGAGGGAGGGGGGGGCTCTTTTCTCCTCGGGAGGGGTTTTTCCTGGTGGGACATTTTGGGCTGTGCCAACCCTGTGCCATCCCTGTGCCAAGCGTGTGCCACGGCCCCGTCCCGCCCTGCAGCCAAACCCACCTCTCCCACCCTGCCCTTCCCAGAAGGTCAAAGTCCTTTGCTGTTTTTCCCAGGAACGTTTGGCAGGGAGGGTTTGCGGTCGGTCACTAATTAACTAAGGCTGAGCGCTAATTGGGGAGCCCCTAATTGTTTGGTGTCCGCCTTCTGAGCTTCCTCAGGGTGGGCTTTGCTGGCCCTGGGCTGGATCTGCTGCTTCGGAGAGGACACCCAACACTGGAGGGGTTGGCAATTCCTGTGTCCTGAGGAGCTACTGATGCTCCAGCTGTCCTGCACTTCAAGCCTTCCTTTCTCTGCCTGCATTCCCACTTTGGCAGAGCCTCTCTGAGCGTGAATAGGGATAAATCCCAGGGGATTTATATATAGGGACAGACCCAGGAGCCAACTCGGTGCTGGAAATGCTTCCGTGTGTACCCTGAGAACATCTCAGAGGTGTGGGAGCAGTTTCTCCAAGGGCTGTATCTCCCAGAACAACGGGGAGCTGAGCTCCCAGGAATAACCGAAGGGAAAATCCAATGGATTTTGGTCATGTGGAGGGTGTCCAGGGAAGGGTCTGGAGCAGCCGAGGGAGCTGGGGAGGCTCAGCCTGGAGAAAAGGAGGCTCAGGAGGGACCTTCTGGCTCTGTGTAACCCCCTGCCAGGAACAGGGAGGTCGGGCTCTGCTCCCAGGGAAGAGGGACAGGAGGAGAGGGATGGGGCAGGTGGGATACGGGGCAAATTCCTTCCCTGAGGCTGCCAGGGATGGATCCCCATCCCTTTCCTGCCTCCAGCGGGCACTTGGAAAAGCCTTTCCTTTGCGTTTGCGGCCCGAAGTGGCGGGAGGAGCACCGGGAGGTCCCACCCCGAGCTGCAGGGTGTGTTGGCAGGGCCGTTGCTGGGTTGCTCAGAGGAAAAACTCCCCACGAAGAACCCACCCGGGTGGGAATTGTGCTCGTGGAGCCACATCCGTCAGTGCTTTGACGGTATAAATTGGGGTGAAATAATTAAGGTTCGGCCAAACAGCCCCCCAAAAATATGTTAAATAACGTGTTAGCAGATCTTGGAATGGGTTGGGTTGGGAGCTTAAGGATGGTCTTGTTCTACCCCCTGCCATGGGCAGGGACACCTTCCACTATCCCAGCTTGCTCCAGGTTCATCCAGCCTGGTCTTCCCGTTCAGGACCTCCGTGGCTGTCCTGATTTCAGCCCCGCATCCCTCACGGACACGTTGGAGCCGGGCGGACCGACATTCCCCGGATCCGTCTCCTCAGATATGGGAGTTCTCCTGCCCCGAGCCCGGTGGAGAGGAAAATGGTGAGTTTGGGCCGTGCCGGCTCCAAACCCTCTCCCGAATCTCCTGTTTGTGCAGGAGCATCCCAACCTTGGGGCCACTCAGAAGGTGTCAAAAAGGGAACGTGCCCGTGAGTTTCCATCACAGGAGGTTCCTTCGGCTCGTTCGGTGCCGAAGGCTTTTCCCATGTTTTTTGTATCGGTGTCTTCCTTGGTGTTGGTGGAAGCTCTTCCTCCGGAGAGCAGAACTACTCAAACCTTCCCCCTGGTTGTGATTTGTCCTCTCCCTTTGCCGAAGGGTCAAGTGGTGATGGGAAACTCCAGCCTGGAAATGTCCAAGGTTGGATGAACTGGGAGCAGCTGGGGATAGTGGAAGGTGTCCCTGCCCATGGGAAGGGGCGGAACAAGATCATCTTTAAGTTCCCTTCCAACCTAAACCATTCCATGATTCTATGATCCTTGGAATTGGGTTCATCTTCAAAGTCATCCTGAAAGGATTTGGAGTTGACTTGGGTTGTTTTCAGTTGCAAATCGATTTGGAGATACTTCCTAACCAGGAAATTCTGAATTATACTGGACTTGCTTAACATTTGGGCTGTTCTTCAGGCTCCTGAAGTTTGCTGTGCTCCTCCCCGGAGGAGCTGCCTTATTCCAGCCTTCCTGTTTATTCCTTCTCCCTTTGAAGTCTCCTCTGCTCCCACCTGTGTGGGGGAGAGGAGGAGGCAACGCTGGAATTGGGATGTTTATCTCAGTGTAAAAATCCACTCCTGCTCCTGCCGAGGGAAAACAGGGAAACCACAAACCTGAGGGGTTTTGGCAGCAGGAATCGATGTATAAATTAGTAACAATTTAACCTGGTTTGGAAAATAAGAGGATATTTTCCTGCCGCATCTGCCTGGCTCTCCCAGTGCTTTATCCGTGTGTTTGTGTGAATACATCTCCATATTTATCCATTATTTATTGACATGGGAGAGCTTGGCAGTTTATAGTCCCATTAAATTCAGCTCCCAGCAGTGATCAAAGACCCCACATCCCTCACAAATCATTCCCTGTTACCTGAAACCAGGGAAGACAGAGGCAACCGTGGCCTCTTTGTGCAGGAAAACACCTGAATAAGAGAACTCCTCTCCTGCTTGTTCCCGTGAACAACTGATTGTTCATCAGTGGAATTGCATGAGAATTAGTAGGGAAAACTTGGGATCCTGAGGATTCAGACAATGTCCCTGTTTTCCAAGGACACTGGATGGTGCTTTGCTGATTGAAATGGGGCTACTCGGAGGGTTTTGAAGTCCACAGGAAAACTCCAGGAGGTTCGCTCCTGTAAAATAAGATGCAAGAAGGGAATAGAAGAAAATAGAAGGAAAAACTCGGGGCTTTGGGAGATGGAGCGGAGGAAAGTCAGGAAGCAAAGCTGCTGTAGCTGGAGTTGGATGAAGTTGGCCCGTTCCATAACCACGTCTCCGTCAGATGAACTCGTGGCAGGTTGGGAGCCAAGGAAAAGTCTGCAGTAAATGGAGCTGAAGAGTCAAGGATTAAGAACTCTCTGCTGATTTCCTGGAGGGTTTGTGCTGCTGGAAGGATTTTCCTAAAATAAACTGCTGCATGCCTGGGAAAAAGGGCAGAGCATCCCTGAGTCCTGCTCCCTGGGGAACGGTTGGGGCTGGAGAGCCGGGAGTTTTTATCCCCCGTTACTCAGCTTTTTGTAACGTGGGATTTAGAAGGCAGAGGAGGTTCAGCAGCAGGTTCCCAATCCTGGGAGTGCCGAGCTTTTGGGGAGGAGAATTCTGGGGAATTCATTGCCAGCATATTGGACAGGGCTTGGAGCAACCAGGTCCTGCCCGTGGCAGGGGGTGGAATGGGATGAGCTCAAAGGTCCTTCCAACCCAAAGCATCCCAGGATTCTGTGGCAGGGAGGGACAGTTGTGTGGCATGGGGTGTTTGGGGAAGTTTGGGATTCCGGGGATTTAGGAGCTGGTTTTGTTGTGGGGCCTTGGCTGTGCAGCAGCTCCTGCCCGGAGGGAGGGACTGCAAACCTCGGGAAGCTGCTCGGCTTCCATAAAAAACTGCGGATTTGGCATGTTGGCATCTGCACAGGAACATTATCCGAGGCCTTTTCTATCCAAATGGAAGTTACACAAGCCTCTTCTTCTGACTCTGTAGTGATTCCAGGCACTTTGGAGTCATTTCATCTCCCTTTGCAGCCCGGGAGCAGCTGTGCCTCTGGAGCGCTCCGAGGGATCGGGCCCGGAGCGTGGGCTGGAGCGTGGAATCCTGCCCCGGGAACCCCCCACTGCCAGGAAACCATGGGCAGCCCGACATCCAAACCCAGCTCATCCCACAGAATCCCAGTGGTCCCTCTCCCAGTTCTGAGGCGGTGGAAGGAGATGCTTGTGCTCCCAAAAAATTGTGCTCCCAGCTTTGTGGCCCCTCCAGCCTGGAAGGGCGAGTCAGGAGACGTTTGGTGGCCAGAGATGGAGCAGCGGGAGATATTTGGCACTTTGGGAACAGCCTCTTCACTTCCTTTTCCTACATTCCAGGATCTCCAGATGGAGTAAAACCTTCCCCCCTTGTTTCTAAGGCTCGAGGTTGAATTCCCATGCCTTGAGGTGGAGCTGGAGAAGGGAAACTTCCTTTAGCAGGGGGTTGGAGAATTTTTTTATGAAGCGATTGTGATTTAACCTCAGCTCCCAAAGCCACCCTGGAGAGCTGCGGCCACGGGATGGATCCAACCTTTTCCTTGCCACAGTAAAAGGAACTTTAAAGGTTCCGATTTCAGCTGTTGGACAAACTGAATGGAGCCATTAGGGGACATCCACCCCCCGAGCTGCTTTGAAACCTTGTAAAGCACGAGGAAATACCTTGTTTTCTTATTTCAGTGCAATTATTGTCTCTTGACAAAGGGAATTCCTGCAGGGGATTCCTGGATACCCTTTCTGAGGATAGACCGCTTCAGCCTGCTGCAGTCCATTAGGCTGAGCCGGAATTAGATCAAGTGCTCTGGGAAAGGACACAAATATCCATTGAAGAAGAACAAAACAGTTCCAAAAAACCAACTTTGCTGGATTTTACCACCTGGGTTTGATCCCCGAGCCCTGGAGCACAGGGTGTGTCCATAGGGATGTGGAATGGCCTGGGAATGGTGTGGATCTGTCCCTGCTGCTGCTCTCTGGATCCTCCGAGTCCCGGAGCGCTCCCTGATCCTTAAAAAATTGGGGCAGAACCCTTGGAAAATGGGAATGTCTTCTTCAAGCAGGAATTGGTGTAAAGAAAGTGACAACGATGAGGAATTTGGCACTGCAGGAGGATTTCCAGAGTATTTCCTGCTGACTGCAGGGATGAAGTTTGTTGGATTTAACTGGGACAGCATCCAAACTCTGCTGGGACAGAGTGGCATTTGCAGCAGGAAGTGCCAGACAGGGCTTGGTTTGAAGGAAGCACAGGAATAGGGATCTCCTGGATCAGGGATCTGCTGGCTCTGCTCTGCCCCCACCCTCTTCCCATTCCTGCAGCTTGGACAGCCTCCCCTGGTGGGAATATTGAATGTCCTGATCCTTAGAGAGGGCTGTTTCCAAAGTGGGATCACACCCAGGCTCCCAGAGGTGCCCATTCCGTGGCCTCCATCCTTTCTGTGCTCTGCAGTCCAGGATTTATGGAAAATGTGGAAAACTTTATGTTGTCCTCTTGCATTTACCAATACTGAGGTCCAGGCTCTAATTTATTAGTAATATATGCAAATACATTATTTCAGTGTGGTATTGTCAGTGGGTTTTCTCCCCTGGGAAAGCAATTAAATCCAAGCTTCCAAATTCCCTGGAAAAAGCCCAGGACTTTCTCTTTAGAAATAATCACTTGGGAAAGCTGCAAAATTTCCCTGGAAGTGTGAATTCTCTGATGGAGAAACTGGGATTGGCCATTCTTTCCTGGGAAATCAGTTCTAGGGATTTCTAAACAGGGAAAATGAGGCATTTTTAGCCAGTTCCTCTAATTTCAATGGAATTTTATTTCTTTCTCTGCTCTGCTATTCCCTTAAACTCTGCTCTTTGCACAGGGAAGGAAGAAGGCGATGAACCCATCCCTTTGGAATTGGGCTGGGAATGGGATGTGCCAGTAATAAACTGGAAACAGCAATGAGGTGAAACTGGGGAGGTTTGGGCTTCCCAGAGATTGGAACAGTCAGGGGAGCACTCGGAATCAAACGATGAGGGAATGGCTGCTGGATTTACCGCTGGGACACCGTGGTTTGCAGGGAATGTGTATCCAGCACTTCCTGGGGGGTGAGTCATGGTTAGTGCAGGAATTAACTGCAGGGATTATATGAAACTCAGCGGGAATTGCTGTCAGGAAGGTGTTGGACCATATCAGGGAATAATTAGGGGGGATATCGGGAAGAAATTCTTCCCTGTGAGGGTGCAGAGGAGCTGGGGCTGCAGCTCTGTTGGGTCACAACTTCACGGAGTCCCAGAATCGGCCGGGCTGGAAAAGACCTCAGAGGTCATCGAGTTCAGCCTTTGACCCAACACCACCTGGTCTACTCGACCGTGGCACCGGGTGCCACATCCAGTCTCCTCTCACACACCTCCAGGGGCGGTGTCTCCACCACCTCCCTGGGCAGCCCCTTCCAGTGCCCGATCGGGAGCTCCAACCAGAACCTCAAGACCGTGAAACCTCCGATCTCGTTGCTTACGGAGACCTGGCCCAACCCAAATTCTCTTCCAGGTGCCACCGCGGGATCGCAGGTGCCGTTCCCGTCGGAGACGCTCCATGGAGCGCCCCCCACCTTACCCCTGTCCCCCGTGTGTCGTTGCAGGTATGGTGTGAATATGCGTTGCTTGGCAGCCCGGGTCAACCACAAGACTCTGCTGGTCACCTGCGCGCTGCTGGCGCTGGCCATGGTGCTGCTGTGGAACCGCTGCTCGCCGCGCGCCGCCGGCCCCGCGGAGCGCCACGCCGGCGCCGATGGGGAGCCGCGCCAGCACGGGGACCACACGGCCCCCCAGGAGCAGCAGAAGGCGCCCCCCGTGGCCGCGGCCGCCAGGGCCCCCGCGCCCAAGTACGAGGAGATTGACTGTGTGATCAATGAGGAGCACACCGTGAAAGGCAGGAGGGAAGGCAGCGAGGTCTTCCTGCCCTTCAGCTGGGTAGAGAAATACTTTGAGGTTTATGGGAAAATTGCTCAGTACGATGGTTATGACAGGTTTGAATTCTCTCATAGCTACTCCAAAGTATACACACAGCGGGCTCCCTACCACCCCGACGGGGTCTTCATGTCCTTCGAGGGCTACAACGTCGAGGTCCGCGACAGGGTCAAGTGCATCAGTGGCGTTGAAGGTTCGTGCCCTGCCCCGTCCTCCCGTGGTGTCGAAAGCGCTGCTGAAATTCGCCCTGCAGAGTCGTCTCGGGTTGGGCCGACGGAAGGGAAACGGGGGGAAATTGGGTGCAGAGGTTGGTGGGGAAGTGTGAGGTGTGAGAAGGGAAAAGCCGGGTGGGAAAAGTTGGTGTCCAGCAAACAGGATGGAGGCGAATCGGAGAATCCATCGTGGGGAGACTTGGGTGGGAGGGGCCTTAAAGCCCATCCAGTCCCACCCCCTGCCACGGCCAGGGACACCTTCCACCAGCCCACGTTGCTCCAAGCCCCATCCAACCTGCCTTTGGACACTTCCAGGGATGAGGCAGCCACCCTATGGAGCTGGGAAAACTTGGCATGAGTTCCCAGAGAAGCTGTGGCTGCCCCTGGATCCCTGGAAGTGTCCAAGGCCAGGTTGGACGGGGCTTGGAGCAACCTGGGCTGGTGGAAGGTGTCCCTGCCCATGGCAGGGGGTGGGATGGGATGGGCTTTAAGGCCCCTTCCAACCCAAGCCATTCCAGGATGATTTCCAGATTTCCCAGCTGCACTGAACTCCAGAGGTGCTGGGACGCTGCTCTTGCAGCGCTGCTGCCGGGGTTTGGCATCACTCTTGGCACTGGGACCTGTCAGGGAGCCACGATTATTTCATAACATAACGTGTTAAAATATTTAAAAAAGACCTACAAAATCTTTAAAAAAATCAATTCTTTCAGATTTTAAATTAAAAGATTAGATTTTAAAACAATGTTAGAAGGCCAGCAAGCCTGGCTGTGGTTTCTGAGGAGGCTCCTTCCCTATGGACACCGATAAATCCATGGGCTGAGCCAGATGTCCCTGCTGGCACCTCTGGAACAGCCCAGCTGCTCGTGGGTACCTTAATCTTGGGGGTTAAATGCACGAGAGGAGGTTTTGGAGAAGAGCCCAAGGGTCAAGCAGCTCTGCAGCCACTGGATTATCCCTGGCTAACACGAAGATGCAGGAAAACCTCCCCAACTGGAGCCATCACTAATTAACCCTCGGGCTCTTCCCACGGCTCGGCGGAGATTTGATGGCAGAGAATTCTTCTTGGCTTTATTTTGAAAAATTAATGGCTTTAGAAAGCGCTTACAGGGTGTGACACGGTGACCCCTCATGAATTAAAGACCAACTTTCGCTTAAGGAATAAAAGCCATTAATTTTCATGCATCTTGTGGGGCTCCCGGGCTGTGGATTCCAGCTCTTCCCGTCACACGGACACTGCGGGAGCTGCTGGGGCTGGGAGTTCCTTGGCTGTAAAGAGCCACAGGAGGAGATATGCAGGATCTGGAATTCTGTGGGCTTTTTAAGGTTATGCTCATATTTTTAGTGTTATTTTTTAACTCTCATGCTCGTTCCTGTGAAGGAAGGGATGGAGAGCTGGGATGGATTCAGAGCCTCGAGAGCTCTGGGAGCTGCTCTCTGTTTAAACCTGGAGGATCCAGAGGGTTCACACGGGACAGTGGGGTTATTTCGCCATGAATGTTGGGATTTTGCAGCCTCTGATTAAGAGCCACAAAATGTAGTGGCAGAGCCTGGTTTGTGAAGGCAGCAGAGTTCTGGAAATCCAGCGAATGGGTTGGAAAAGAATCCCAGAATCCCAGGCTGGTTTGGGTTGGAAGCGATCATAAATCTCATCCTATTCCACCCCCTGCCATGGGCAGGGACACCTCCCACCAGCCCAGGTTGCTCCAAGCCCCATCCAGCCTGGCCTTGGACACGTCCAGGGATCCAGGGGCAGCCACAGCTTCTCTGCCCAACCTGTGCCAGGGCCTGCCCCCCCTCCCAGCCAGCAATTCCTTCCCAATATCCCATCCATCCCTGTCCTCTGGCAGTGGGAAGCCATTCCCTGTGTCCTGTCCCTCCATCCCTTATCCCAAGTCCAACTCCAGCTCTCCTGGAGCTCCTTTAGGCATGGAAAGGGGCTCTCAGGTCTCTGAGCCTGATGTTGCCGAGGGGGAAATGGTGCAAATGCCAACTTGGTTATTTCACCTTTCAGCACTGAACATCCTTGATTTCCTGCAGGAAGGACCTAGAAGTGGGTCTATTCCCACTTTGGATTTGTATTTAGAGGTTGGGAATTTGTTGCGAGGAAAATTCAGGGCTTTAGGAGAAGCCTGGATTTAACTCTATTTTAAATAGCTTGTGTTTGCTTCTGGAAGGGCCATGTGGAAATGAGTCTGTTCCACACAGTTTCTTCCCATTTCCTACACAGCCAGGAAAGGTTTTCCACCCAAATCCTAGGATCTGGGAAGGGCAGGTAGAGCTCAGCAGGCTTTTCTGCAGGTGTATCCCAAGGCTCCTAATGGAGGGTGGAAGTTTTATGTGTCACTGAACTCCTTCCAAGGGTTTTCATGTGAAAACCCATAAAATCCCATTAAAAAGCCATAAAATCCCTGTAAATTAGGCTGCAAATGGTGGACCCCGAGATCTTCCTGCTGGATTCCTCAGAGGGGCCTCCAGGGTGGGTTTTGGATCTGAAATCACCCAAAGCCTCCAGTTAAGGGTGAGACCTTTGCGAGGCCACCAGCTTTTGGGACAGTGCCAAGGAGGGCTTGGCTGGAGCACCTCTGGAGACGAGGGACAGCTTGGGGTGGTGGAATTAGGGCAGATCCTTCCTGGAGAACCTGCTGGCTCCTGCAGGCACCGCTCCAGGCAGGGATGCTCCCAGGGGAGCCGGGTAATGGGAGGGATTTGTGGCTGCAGGGAAATGGCTCTGTGAGCAGCAAATAACTCTTAGAAAAATCTCCCCAGAACAGATGCACTTAATTTGCAGAGATTTACGTGACGTTAAAGGGATTGTGCGGGATGGAAAAGCGTTTGGGGATTAACCGGTCTCTGGAGTAGGGGGAAAATCTGCTCAGGCCTTGAAAATGTGTTTTAAGATAAGTGGGGAGCTCCAGTGACAATGGAATGAGGATGGAGACAGGCTGGGAGAGCGTTCACCTGGAGAAGAGAAGGTACCTGGGGAGACCTGAGAGCCCCTTGCAGTGCCTAAAGGAGCTCCAGGAGAGCTGGAGAGTGACCTGGGACAAGGGATGGAGGGACAGGACAAGGGGGAATGGCTTCCCACTGCCAGAGAGCAGGAATGGATGGGATATTGGAGAAGGAATTCCTGGCTGGGAGGGTGGGCAGGCCCTGGCACAGGTTGGGCAGAGAAGCTGTGGCTGCCCCTGGATCCCTGGGAGTGTCCAAGGCCAGGTTGGATGGGGCTTGTGGAAGGTGTCCCTGCCCATGGCAGGGGTGGCACTGGATGGGCTTTAAGGTTCCTCCCAACCCAAAACCATCCTGGGATTGTGTGAACGTGGGGAAGCCCATGAAAGGGATTCCTGTGTCACTCAGAAATGCTCAGTTATAAGTAGTTATGGATCTCGATGGAAAAGGGAACAATTCACTCCTTGGCCAGGACTTTCCTCCACTGGTGACACCTCCCACGTCCCTTTGCTGGGGGCGAAGGAGCGCTGGCTCCGGAGGAGGAGTTGGCAGAGCTCCCACACTGTGGGTTTTGACAACGTGCTGACCTCTGCTCCCTTCTCCTTCCCCCCAGGAGTGCCCCTCTCCACCCAGTGGGGGCCCCAGGGCTACTTCTACCCCATCCAGATTGCCCAGTACGGGCTGAGCCACTACAGCAAGAACCTGACGGAGAAGGCCCCGCACGTGGAGGTTTATGAGACGGCCGAGGACAAGGAGCGGGGCCGGACCGGCGAGTGGAGCGTGCCCAGGGGCTGCTCCCTGGCCACCGTGTGGGACAAAGCCAGGCTCACCATGGTCAAGCAGTTCGTTGCTCCAGGTGGGTCATCCCGGATGTGCTGCAGGAATTGACACCTGGGAATTTGCGTTCGTCGTAGCCGTAACTTCCTGGGATTCTTGTCTTTTCATTCCCCGGCCACATCTCGCCTGAGAATGCCACCCCAGTTCACAGAGCCCTTTGGGACCTCTGGACATCACCCCGGCCAACCCTCTGATTTCTGTCCCTCAGGAGTTCTCCTGTTTTCTCCCCGTTCCTGACTTCCAGCCCTGTTTTAATGCCCAAAAAGGCCGGCTGTGTTCATGGAGGGGGATGAGGAGTCACGTTGCCAGCTCCTGTCTGGAAATAGTTGCTGCAGGAGGAGGTGAAGCTGCTGTGGGGCCCAGGGGGTGACAGCAGATGTTGACAGTGACAGATCCAGGGCTATTTTGGGCCTGGAGCTCGCGCAGGACCTGGGAGGTTCCCTCACCCTTCACTGGGTTGCGACTGTTTTTGTAAAATTTAGAATCTTAATTCTGGTTAAACCCAGGCAGAACTACAAGATATCCTGAGCTGGAGGGCTGCCACCAGGATGAAGCCCAACTCCTGGCCCTGAGGACACCCCAAAATCCCACCCTGTGCCTGGGAACGTTGTCCAAACGCTCCCACTGCCCCGGGGAGCCTGTTCCGGTGCCCGACCACCCTCTGGGGGAAGAACCTTTTCCCGACATCCATGCCAGGCCTCCCTGAGACACCTTACAGAAGTTAAAGCTGCCTTAAAGGAGGAACAGGAGGGTTTGGAGCTCTCCCGGTTGTTCCCAGCATTTTGCTGCCCCCTCCCTGATCGCCCTGTTCTCTTTGGTATTTAGGAGGGAAATCCATTATTTAATCCAAGAGGTCCCTTAGTGCCAGGGCAGGCTCATTAATAAGGCCCTAATGTATTTTCCCCCAATCAATACCCGCTGGAATTAACGAGTCCATTACTTCCAAGGACAATGACCTAATTTTCCATTGGCACCTCGGCCCTGGGGCTCCAGGGAAAAGCTTGTCCAACACTCCTGTGTCTTTGTAGTGGAGAAATACAGGGAGAGGGGAGGATAAAAGGTCTGGGCTGCGCTCTCTCCTCATCCTTTATTGATGGCTGAGTAATCCATGGATATGGATATGCATCCACTCCTCGGAGCTGGCCCTAAGTAATGGATTTATGGATGCTTAAGGCAGAGCAGACACGAGCAGCCTGTAGTTCTTTGCTTCTCCAAACTCTTTTTCCTCCCTCTTTTGTAATTCCCTTTGTTATCATTTATTTACAAGGAACCATAAAACTCACTTGACAGGAGCTGGGGGGGGTTAATTGGGTTTTTTCCATGGGAGCAAAATGTTGTGGCCCAGAGTGCTCGGTTCCTTCTCCCGAAGCAGGTGCTGAGCTCCAAACCCCCCAGCTTTCCCTTGAAAAGCTTGGAAAACGTGACATCCAGTCAAAAAACTTGGGGCTGGCCAACAGAGCCTATACAGGAGGTGTTTAAAATTCCCTGGATTAGTTTGGGAGGCAGGAAGAGCTGCCCGTGATGTGCTGGTTGCACGGAGAAACGTGTTCGGGGTATTTCCCACATCCCAGAGCAGAAATAAGGAAACAATGGCCTTTTCCAGGAGAATTTTATCCCGTGGAAAGCCCTTAATTTAATGTGACAGTCTTTAAGTGTTCATCATCCCTCTGTGCATTCAAACCTCCCGGATTTGCTCTCAGCCTTCCAATTTAATTATCCCTTTGATCTCCCGCTGTAGGTTTTGGGGGAGAAGTTGGTTTTGTGTTTTCAAACCCAGAGAACACTGGGTTTTATTCTGTGGCACTGCCTGGGAGCTTTATTGAATTTAGAGTTTAAAATTAAGCTGAGCTTTGCCCATGCAGAGGTTAAGAAAACACTTGAACACGTTTTTCTTTATCCCTTGGTTTCCCCCCCCCCACCCCGAGTTGAACTAATCAGGTTTTGGCACTGTCAGGTTGGGAAAGAAAAAATTCCCAGAAATATTAGTCCCAGGGGGATCCTAAATACCTGCTCCTGCAATCCTGGGGATTTTTCCCCTTTGCTGAAAGCAGAGCTTTATTCAGGAACGCGACGGCTCCGGCGGCGCCGGGTTTTTGGTGTCGTTCTGCCCAGGGACACTTTAATGTTGGAACAAAAAGGTGGTTGTTGGTTTATTAGTGAATCCCAGAAGAGGGAAATCGTGGAGCATCTAAATTCTTGCTGGGCCCCATCCTGGAGGAAAGATCCTGCTCTGCTGGGAGGTGTCCCTGCCCATGGCAGGGGTTGGGTGGGGTGAAGGGCCCCTCCAACCCAAGCCATTCCTGGAAAGGTCCTGTGCCCTGCCAGGGTGGTGGCCCGGCCCCACCCCGGGTCCTGCTGGCTCCACAGCCTCCTCCATCCAGGAGGTCCCACAAACATCCCATGGAGCCCCTGGGACCGCTGCAGCCCTTTAGTGGGACACACAAGCAGGTCCTCCCCTTCTTCACTCCCAGATTTCCTTTTATGCTTAATTAACTAATGTGCAGCAGCCCAGAAAGGATGAATTATTGCCGGGCTGTGCCCGGGCAGGGGCACCTGGGGCAGCTGCTGTGCCCGCCTGGGGGGCTCTGGGGCCACGAGCGGTGGTGCTGAGGGGGGGTCTGTGCTCTGTGTTGCAGACGCCACCGAGGGGGTCTCCCTGCAGCTCGGCAACGCCCGCGATTTCATTATTTCCTTCGACCTCAAGTTCGTGACCAACGGCAGCGTTTCGGTGGTGCTGGAGACGACGGAGAAGAACCAGCTGTTCACGGTGCACTACGTGTCCAACACCCAGCTCATCGCCTTCCGCGACAGGGACATCTACTACGGCATCGGGGCGCGCACGAGCTGGAGCACCCTGACCAGGGACCTGCTCACCGACCTGCGCAAGGGCGTCGGGCTCTCCAACACCAAGGCCGTGAAGCAAACCAAGATCATGCCCAAGCGCGTGGTGAGGCTGGTGGCCAAGGGCAGGGGCTTCCTGGACAACGTCACCATCTCGGCCACGGCGCACATGGCGGCGTTCTTCGCCGCCAGCGACTGGCTGCTGAGGAACCAGGACGAGCGGGGCGGGTGGCCCATCATGGTCACCAGGAAGCTGGGGGAGGGCTTCAAGTCGCTGGATCCGGGCTGGTACTCGGCCATGGCGCAGGGCCAGGCCATGTCCACGCTGGTGCGGGCGTACCTGCTGACGCGGGACCCCGCGTTCCTGGGCGCGGCCCTCAGGGCCACGGCGCCCTACAAGCTGCCGGCGGAGCAGCGCGGGGTCAAGGCCGTGTTCATGAACCGGCACGACTGGTACGAGGAGTACCCCACCTCACCCAGCTCCTTCGTGCTCAACGGCTTCATGTACTCCCTCATCGGGCTCTATGACCTCAAGGAGACGGCGGGCGAGAAGCTGGGCCGGGAGGCGCGGCTGCTCTACGAGCGCGGCATGGAGTCCCTCAAGGCCATGCTGCCGCTCTACGACACCGGCTCGGGCACCATCTACGACCTGCGCCACTTCATGCTGGGCACGGCCCCCAACCTGGCCCGCTGGGACTACCACACCACCCACATCAACCAGCTGCAGCTCCTCAGCACCATCGACGACTCCCCCATCTTCAAGGAGTTCGTTAAGAGGTGGAAGAGTTACCTGCGAGGGGGGCGGGCGAAGCACAACTGAGCTCCCAACCAAACCCACAGGGACGCCTTCCAGGGTGACAGCCCCGCTTTTCTACGGACCTTTCGAAGAAGTGATCCTTAGAACTGCTCTCCTGAAATCATTGCATTCCAGCGTGGAAACCCTTGGGTCTGAGGGGTGGGATCGGGGAGCGTCACCTGGCCTTGTGCTCCACTGTCTGCACGAAGCAAAACCCCTGGGTTTTGTTGGCTGTTAGTTTTCCTTTTTAGAGGAAAATATTTGCAGAAGCCATAGAGGTCTCGAAAGTCCAGGGCTTGCCTGAAGGGTTAATCCGTGGCCTCTTCAAGCGAGTTGGTGTGTCCGTATGGGAACAGCTCCCGTGGTGTGACGCCATCGATGTGATTCACTCGTAGCCTGGGTAGTGCACGGTGTGTCTTGCAAAGGTGGGGGATTTTTGACAGGAATTCTTTTTTGGGGTGAAAAATACACATTTTTAAGTTTTTCCCAGTTCTCTGGCTGGAGATCCTTTAGCTGGGGGGTTTCTTCCCAGATGTGTGGACGGAGAACGCGCGGCCGGCACCGAATAAGCACAACCCTGTGGGGCTCCCGGAGCAGCGGGAGCCTGAACCTCATCACCCCCAAATTCACCATCACCCCTCACTGGTGTCACCTGGAGCTGGGATCCCTTGTCTGGAGCCTGATGTGTCGGACTGGATTTTCTGATTCCACCCGAGAGGTTTCTCTGAGCTTCGGCCACTTCGTTTTGGAGAGACCTGTCGTGAATTCTTGAGCGGGACGTGGAGCTCGTCCGGAGTCACTCAGGAAATTCAGTCACAGTTAATTAAGGTATTCCCGTGGTGATTTTCATTTTTAACCTGCTCGAGTCCATCAAGCATTTTAAAAATCAAAATTGCCCCAGAGGGCTTTGCAGCTCTGCGGGTGCTTTAATACCTGAGAGGTTGTGGCTGCCCCTGGATCCCTGGAAGTGTCCAAGGCCAGGTTGAACGGGGCTTGGAGGAACCTGGGCTGGTGGAAGGGGTCCTTCCAAACCATTCCAGGATTCCATGACTACCTACTGCCTTAGAGGTTGTTACACCTCCAGCAGTGGCTTCTTGGGTGTGATTTGCCTTCGTGGCTCTGCCAAGTGACCAGTGGTCCCCGTGCACATCCCAACACACGCATCCCAACCCAAACACTGGGACGGAGCAGAAACCAGCTGGATTCTTTCCCCTGGTTTCTAGTCCTTCACACCCACCTTGCTCTGAGGCGTCCTGGGTGATCCAGAAGAGTCAAACCAACCCAACAGCATCGTTAGGTCAGGGGTTGGTTTGGTGACGTGGCAAACCTTGTCTTCTCAGCTCTGTTGGGATGTGCTGGGCGTTGCTCCGACCCCCGGACTCATGACGAGGACACGGATTGACTTTGGGGTTCCCACTGCCCCCATTCCACGCTGCCCGTGGACATGGGGCTGCCGGTGTTCCTCTTGAGGACAGAGCTCATCCAAATCCCAAAGAGGCCTGGCAGAAGGACGACATCCATCCCCATCTTCGTACTGCTTTGATGCTTTTTGAATTTCTCCCAGAGATTTGAAGCGACTGTTGAATTACTTGATGCTTCAGCCCAGGCTGCGACCACGTCGCGCCGTGCGGGCCGTGGGGGTGGAGGAGGAATTTCGATACCAAAGGTAGCAGAGGTGATTTTTTTTTTTTACGTATCTGTGCGCACACAAAACCACCCTAAAAACGTGCTTCCTCCCCAGAACTGCTCCTTCCTGCAACATCCTCCTCCTGCTTCTTCCCTCCATCCGTCTGGGAGTTGGAGAGTCTGGAGACACCCTTTGGGTGCTGCTCAAGTGATGGTTTTGGTGCCTTATGGAGGCCACAGTTTCCTCTTTGTTGATGTTTTTTTAATTCTTGCCAGTTGCGGGATCGGAGCGTGGCTGATCTTGGGGGTTGGCCAACACCATCAGTCTTGTCACACCACCTGACCCTCGACATCCCATTGCATTTTCTTGGCCTTAGCACAGGTGAAACTTCAAGGATGCCCCAGCAGAGGTTGTAGAACCGTGGAGAATCCGTGTGGAGTTTCTCCTGCTATTCCCTTAATCGTGTTGTGCGGTAGAAGAGGATTATTGGTCACGGTGCCGGCGCCAGCAGTGCCCAAAACTTCGTCAAATCCATTTAACCCGGGTTTGTTTTTTGGGTTTTTTTTTGTTGTTGGTTTTCGCTCTTCAAACTGACAAAGATCTTTGGCACTAAGACCTTGGAGAGCGGACTGCCATCCGAAATCTCGGAGTCTCAGATCCGGTGCATCTTCCCCTGGGATTTCCCATCCCTGGATCCCCCAACGGGTGACGCAAGCACAACCCTCCCAGCGGGCAGGACATTCCCTGGAAGCTGCTATTCCCACTCCCCCCCTCGGGGGGCTCTCAGTTGCTGGCTTTGCCCGGTGGCCGTGGCCGGGCGGGGTTCCCCGGGTGGTAAATATGCAATAAGTTGTTTACAGGCTGCCCCGGGCGGGGCACCCTCGCTGCAGCTGGACGGGCCGTGCAGGTTAAGCACAATGTGCACACTTAGTTTTCTATTCAGCCAAACCGGAGTTTTTTTGCGGCGGGAAGAGGTTCCTCTATGTTTCTATACGACGTGAAATGGGTTCAACGTTTGTGCTTCATGTAAAGCTGCTTTATAAGACTGTAAAATAAATTTTTTTATCTTAAGACAGACACGGGGAGTCTTTGTTATTTCAGCCCTCCCCGTGGTGGCTTTTAGGGGGTTCTGGGAGCTTTTTATTCAGAGTAAAGTGGAAAATACTCCTTTTTTTTTCACTGATTTGAGGTAAGGGGCACAAATTGGTGTTCTCTGTCTGCAGGGGTGAAGTTCACGGGGTGGGTTCTTGGTGTGAGTTATTTCTGCTGAATCCGCCTTGTTTTGAGTTTTATGGGTTTTGGTGAATAATAATTTTAACTCACTGGTCCCTAAAAATGGGATATTGGGAAGGAATTCCTGGCTGGGAGGGTGGGCAGGCCCTGGCACAGGGTGCCCAGAGAAGCTGTGGCTGCCCCTGGATCCCTGGAAGTGTCCAAGGCCACTTTGGATGGGGCTTGGAGCAACCTGGGCTGGTGGAAGGTGTCCCTGCCCATGGCAGGGGTGGGATGGGATCAAGATCACCTTTAAGATCCCTTCCAAAAGAAAGCATTCCAGGACTCTCCCAAGTGCTTGGGTGAGAATATTGATTGCCATTCCTCAGCAGTTTGTTAAAACGTAGGATTGAAAACGGGAGTGGATTTAACTGTGTTGTCTTGGTGATGGATTTGGGTGTTTGCTGCTCAGTTCGTGGTGGAAGGAGCCACATTTCCCATCTGCCTGGAGTGACTGATCATCCCATGGATGCCTTGTGCCTCTGGAATGTTAAATAGCTGCTTCTATCCTTAATCTCTTCCCAGGCTCTCTAGGCTGGCAGATCATTCCTGGTGCAAAGTGGGCTCCTCAGCTCCTGCTGAGTCCTGTTTGTCCACAGCTCAGCAAACTCCAAGTCATTCCAGGGTCCATCCAGCTGGGAAATGTCACCTCAGCGCTCCCTGAGGAGCCCAGAGGGGAACCAGGGATGGATCAAATCCCTGCAGAGCCCTGGGGGTGCAGCTCTGCTGAGCTGGAGCCAGGCAGGGACCATGTGAAGCTGCCCAGGATTTGCAACAGTGTCCCAATCCCATGTTAATCCCACAAATTTTGGGCTGCATGGACCTTCCCAGGGGTGTGAGTGTTCCGTCAGCACCCTGTGTCCCTCTGGGACCTGAGCTGGGCCCCCGGGAGCTTCCCCACTCCAAGTGCCTCTTCCCAGGGCTTTGACCCCGGGGACAATTCCCAGCAGAAGCCCTTCCTTGGCCTCTCCTTGCTGGCTGCTGGTGTCCAGCCCCGGGACATTCCGATCCCATGGCTGGGCTGCAGCTCCAGTCCTGTTTTCCTGCAAAAAATAGGATTTTCTGCTGGGCTTCAGCCGTTTGGTGCTGGGGATCAGTGGGGGGATCAGTCAGGGACAATTCCCCTGGGAGTCGACGTGTCTGGCTGTGACACAGCACAGCAAATCCTAATTCTGTGCCAGTTTGCCAACGCTGCAGGAGCTGGGGGTGATCCAGAAGCTCCCAGTTATCCAAGGAGAGGAGGAACTGTGATGGAATTGTTCTCCTTGTGGTGCCTGGGACAGCCTGGCTTTCCTCTTCCCAATCAAAGGGCTGTTTATAAATCCAGCTGGAAGCACTGGCAGCACCACCATCATCCATCCCTGGCTCATCCCTGCTGGGTCAGATCCCCCGTGTTTGCTGCCAGGATGAGTTTTGTGCG
Source organism: Sclerurus mexicanus (assembly GCA_013396755.1). Lineage (NCBI taxonomy): Eukaryota > Metazoa > Chordata > Aves > Passeriformes > Furnariidae > Sclerurus > Sclerurus mexicanus. The sequence goes on along the minus strand of VWZF01001788.1, from coordinate 189,922 downwards.
AGTTTGAGCCTGTGGGGTTTGGGTTTTGCTGGTGGGATCTCTCTCTCTCCAGGGGTCACTTCCTCAAGGAACCCATTCCTGATCCATTGGTGCCAATCCCTGTGGCTGCCTCCCGGTGAGCTCAGGCCTTGGGAATCGGGCAGGATCTTGGCTCTGAAGCATCCCCCGTAGTGGGAATGGGGATCCCAGAGCCCTGGGAAGCTGTGTCCGAGGGGAATCTGTGCCCCAGTGCCGGCAGGGGAGGGATAACCCCCAGAAACGGATGGAAGAGACTTTCCTGTGGGATTAAACTGCAGGATAGTGCTGGGCATCCCCCGGCCCTGATGGAATGACCCTCCAGCAGGTCATTACTCCGGGCTCCAGTTCTTCCAGCTCCTTTGCAATGGAGGAGCCGTGCCCAGGATCCCTCTCCATCCCTGCGCTCCTCAAACCTTGTGAAAGCCACTTCCAGCAGCTCCGGGAGAAACGGTGGATTTGGGGAGCAGGAGAGGAAATGTCCCGGCTTTTCCTCCGCTCTGGGGAGAGCCGGGGGCTCCCACTCTGGCCGGTCACGGTCCTCCATCCAGCTGGGAATAAGCTGGGAACGAGCATCTCCCTCTTCACCTCTGGGAGGGTCTGAACTTCCCCGTCTCCCCGGGGAGCGTTCAGCGAGCGCCGGGGTTTGCGGGCGGCCCTGGGAGCCGGGGATGCACAGCGAGGGCTGCGACTTAATATTTTTTCCTGCCCTTATTCCACTTCCTTGCAGCCCGGCCGACCTAATGCAGAGCCATCGCCGAGCGTTTGGCCACAGTTATTTCCGGTTTGATTTTGTTGCCTTTTTCCTGTTCCACTCCAAGACGAGCCAGAATTAATTCGCTGCTCACCCGGGAGCGGGGTCTGCCCGAGCGCGGCCGGGGCGCGGGGTCCTCCCGGCGGGTGCCGGCTGCCTCCCCGCGCTTCCCGCTGCATCCCGCCTCTGGAAAAGCTGCTCCAGCGCTGCCGCCACCGCCCCGGCCGGGCCATGTGGGCTGTGTTTGTACACACATGAGTAACCCGGGAGAGCGGAGCCAGCGCCGGACACCGCGGCTCGCACCGCCCGCTCCGCGCCGTGAGTACCGCCCGCTCCGCTTCCCCCGCCGCGTCCCCGCTCCCGCTTTGCCCGGTGGATGCCCGGGGTCTGCACGGCACGAGTTGGCCCCTGGCTCCGTGTTGGGAGGCCGGGACTGTGTCCCAGAGCTATGGAAAGGTGTCGTGGGCAGGAGCTGGCGGGGCTGGGAACGGGCTGAGCATTCCCTGCCCTCCCACGGCTCCAGCTGCTCGTGGCTCGCGGGATTCAGGGAAGTTTCACTCGGCAGAGTTTGGGAGCGGGATGGGGCGCTGGGACACGTCCATCTCCCCCGGAGGGCGGTGGGAGCGCCGGCTCTGGCAAATCCCGGGAGCGTGTGCGCGGTTTGGAAAGGCTGGAGCTCCTGCGAGCGCCCGGAGCCGCGGCTCGTCCCGGAGCCCGGCGGATCCGGCAGCGACAACAACCTCCTACAAAGCCTCTGTTGTGCTGCTGCTGGGAAAGGTCTTGGCGTGTCCCGTGCTGCTGAGGCCGGGCCGGGAGCACGGCCGGGCATTTCCAGCTCAGCTCCTCTCGCTCTCCTTCAGGGAGCCACAAAGTCAGCACAGCTAATTATTAACCGCTAAAATATTCCCCTCCGCTGAAAGGCACCGGCCGGGGCTGGCGGGGAGGGACGTGCCATGGGGAGAGCTGTGCCATGGGGAGGGATGTGCCATAGGGAGGGATGTGCCACGGGGAGAGCTGTGCCATAGGGGGGGATGTGCCATGGAGAGAGCTGTGCCATGGGGAGGGATGTGCCATAGGGAGGGATGTGCCACGGGGAGAGCTGTGCCATAGGGGGGGATGTGCCATGGAGAGAGCTGTGCCATGGGGAGGGATGCGCCATGGGGAGCGATTTGCCAAGGAGAGCTGTGCCATGGGGGAGCTTTGCCATGGGAAGGGCTGTGCCAAAGCTGTCCCAGCCATGCTCCAAGCCCTGTGCGTGGGGGAAGGGAGGGTGACAGGGACATGTCAGGGCTCCTCTCTCCTGGGATAGTGGAAGTGGTGCCAGGTGGGAAAATTCCCCAGGTAAATCTGGCACTAACCAAACGCTCCCGGGCTGGACCTGCAGCGGCAGTGCCGGGACATCCCCGTGAGGCTGAGGGGGGACACCAGGGAGGAGGAGAAGGAAAAGAAAAAGGAGAAGGAGGAAGGAGGAGGTGGAGGAGGTGTGTTGCACCAGCTGGGTGAGCCTGCAGCGTTTGTCACCCGCCCTCGGCGAGGAGGTGACTCGCAGAGGTCCCGGCCCCGCCGCGCCCCCATCCCTCATCCCACTCCCGGCTCCCCGGTGGGAACAGGGAACCGAAGGAGGAGGGAAACACGGCCCTGCAGGGTGTGCCCGGTGCTGCTGCGCCCGCAGCTCCGGTGACTCATTTTGCTCTTAAAAACACAAATTCTTGGTTGAGGCTGGGCCGGAGCTCCCCGCTGGCTTCCCGGAGCGGCCGAGCGGGGTGGACGCGGGGCTGGAGCCCCGCTTGGGATGGAGCTTGGCCGGGGGGGACCCGGGGGCTCCCAGCTCGGGGCTCCCATCCGAGGGCTCCGTGCACACCAGGCTCCCGCACACAGCACGCCTCTGGAAGAGCTCGTGCCTTTGGAAGGGCTCATGTTTCTGGGAGAGTTCGTGCCTCTGGAAGGGCTTTTGCGGCTTCACCGAGATAAGGGACATTATTGACATTATTTTCGTTCCGTCCCATCATCGCCCTCATTTGTGTTTGTACCAGTCGCAGTGGGGACGGGCACAGGCAGAGCCCTGGGCTGGGCTGCCCGGGGTGGCTGAGGATGCAAATATCCCAAATATCCAAGGGCAGCCTTCCCCCCTGCCCTCCAGCTGGGTCACAGAGTCTCGGAATTCCAGAATGGTTTGGGTTGGAAGGGACATTAAAGCTCATCCAGACCCACCCCCTGCCATGGGCAGGGACACCTTCCACCAGCCCAGGTTGCTCCAACCTGCCCTTGGACACTTCCAGGGATCCAGGGGCAGCCACAGCTTCTCTGGGCACCCTGTGCCAGGGCCTGCCCACCCTCACAGGGCAGAATTCCTTCCCAATATCCCACTTAATCCTGTTCTCTGGCAGTAAGAAGCCGTCCCCCCTTGTCCCATCCCTCCAGTCCACCCTTGGGGGTGTCCCCAGTCCCTGTCCAGCTCTTCTGGAGCCCCTTTAGGCATTGGAAGGGGTTTCCAAGGTCTCCCTGGAACCTCCTCTTCTCCGGGCTGAGCTCCCTCGGCCTGTGAGCAGCTCTGGAGCCACTGTAGGATTCAGGTCCTGTTTCCAGTGGGATCCCAGGGGAATGCAGATTCCACGGAGCTTTGAGGCAGCACGTTTGGAGTTCAACGGCCCAGAAAAATCTCCTGTTTTAAGTCTAATCTTTAACCAAAGGCATTGCCAGTTTTATTTTATGTCAGTTTATTGCTCCCTTGCCTCGTTAATTTTTTCCCTCCCTTCACCACCTCCAGCCACCTCCCTCTCCCAGCCCTTCCCACTGGCCCACAGTGTTTTCCTGGTGCTGGTTCTCACTGAAGTTGCGGGGCTGAAGGGAGAGGTAGAGTATGGGAGGGGAGGAAGAGCAGGGGAAGACGAAGGGAAATGCCGTGAGCTGGCAAAGGGTGGCAAAGGGGGTTATTTGGAGCTGGCTCCGCAGCACGGGTGATGTGTGCCAAAGGCTGGATCCCAGCGTGTCCCGGCGGGAAGTTCCAGGTGGCTGAGATGGCTGGAATGCCAGCCCAGGAGCAGCTCTGTGGAGGTTCTTCCTTGTGGCTCCATGGGCTGGAGAGCTTGGACACCTCTCAGGATCCTGGGGGAGCAGAGGGTTGGATTATGTTGGATCCCTGGGATACCTGTGGGACCAACCTGACCCAGCACCCAGAGCCGTGGGCTCCCTTCCCACCCCCTCCCTCTCTCCAGGCACCCCCTGGCACGGGGAACAAGAGATAATTGAGATTTTTCACCTTTATTTTACAGACTGGAGGCAGAGGCAGGAGGGGTGGCACTGCCCAAGCCAGCAGTGGGTAAGAGCTGGAGCTGCTCCGTGTGCTGGGATGTTCCCTGGGGAGTGGGAAAGCTGACCCAGCCCGGGAGCTGCCTGGAACACTGCGTCCCCTCCCCGAGGGATGTCCTGCACCCCCAGCCCCTTCCTTGCCTGCACCCCCAGCCCCCTGCCCGTGCCCAGGGCTCCCAGCGGGACCTCGAGGTGCTCCAGGGATGTGGGTGCTGTTCCCACATCCCCCCGGCTCTGTTGGGATAACAGGGAGTTTCTGTCCCCGTGGGAAGTGGGCACTGGGATGTGCTGACCTTCTGCCCCTGCTCCTTTTGGGTACGGAGGGTGGGGAGGGATCCCAGCACCCCCTGACGGGATGGATGCCCTCTCCCCTCCCCATCCCACGGGAACCCCCTTTTCCGTTTGGGACCCTGCTGGGAGCACCGTGCCACGCCTCCAGCAACGCCTGTGCCCCCCAGGCCACCCATCCTGCCCCAGGGACCAGCACTTTGGCCGTCCCAGGGCAGCCTCGGCCGGGCGGGGCTGTGCGCTGTGCCAGGAGGGATGTGAGGCGCCGCCGGGCTCATCCCAAGGGAAGCGGAGCGGGATCGCCTCTCGGAGTCGGAGCGCGACCCGAGCCATGCTGAGCCTCAAATCGCCCCGGCTGCTCCTGCTCAGCATCCACCAGGTGCCCAAGGTCAGCCGGGGCTTTGCTCCCCTAAACCTGGGGCTCGGGGGGTCTGGGCAGGGGACAAGCAGGAGCAGGGGGGTGGTCACCTCCGGGAGGGGCTGCGGTGGGGGGCACGGCTCTGTCCCGGGTGCTGAACGACGTGTCCCCTCCTGGACATGGGACACCCGGAGCCCTTCCTCCTCCTCCTCCTCCTCCTCGCTGTCCCTCTGAGCGCTCCCGGTGCCGCTCCTTCCTCGCAGGGGTATCAGGAGCAGGGAATCCTCTTTGGGTACCGCCCGCCCCGCAGCTCGGCCACGGACTGTCTGCTCAGCGTCTTCCAAATGACCAACGAGACCCTCAACATCTGGACGCACTTCTTGCCCGCCTGGTGGGTGGCACGCTGTGCTCTGCGGCGCCCGGGGGTGCTGGGTGTCCCACGGGGGGACCTCACCTCCCTCCCTCCGTCCCGCAGGTACTTCGTGTGGACGCTGGTGGGGCGGCTGCGGGGCCCGGGGGGCCGGGAGGACCCCCACGCCTGGCCCCTCCTGGCCTACCTGCTGACCTGCTGCATCTACCCGCTGGCCTCCAGCTGTGCCCACACCTTCAGCACCATGTCCACCCGCGCCCGCCACATCTGCTACTTCTTCGACTACGCCGCCCTCAGCATGTACAGCCTGGGTGAGGAGGGGGCTGAGGGGCACCGGGGGCACCGGGGGCACCCCCAGCTCCGCCCCGGCCACAGGGCTGAGCCCTCACAGCTCGTCCCCGTGGGGCAGGCAGACATCAGGGTGGGAGAGACCTTCATGGTCATCAGCGCCCACCAGCGGCACCAAAATCAGCGCCAGACCCCGTCCCCAAGGGCCACAGCCAGGCTTGGGTGGAGTCCCTGCTCCTCCTGTGCCCCCCCTCGTGCCCGAGAGGGACCACGGAGCATCTCAGGGGCTTCACCGCTCCAGACAATACTGTGGGGCGAGGCTGGCCCTGTGACACTCGCTGGGCTTTGGGGAAGTGAATTAAGGAAAAGACCCCACATTTAGGGCAAGTGGTGTCAGTGAGGTCGGTGGTGCCTCGCTGGGGCAAGCCCAAGGTGAGCAGCAGCACCATCCAGGGTCTTCCCCTGGCTCCAGGCACCTCCGTTCCTCTGGAATGCTATCTGCAGGAGCTGTGTCTGCCTGCTGCTCCCCTCTTCCACCTCCATCCCGTCTCCCTCTCGGACAGTTCCCAACGCCGAGCTCCAATCCAAAGGTTCCCAGCTGTGCCCAGGAGAGTGAGGAGGGTCCAGCAGGACGTGGACTTAACCAGGCTCCTCCTGTGCTCCCAGGGTCTGCTCTGGCCTACTCAGCCTACGTGTTCCCCCTGGAATGGGTGGGCACCACGTTCCACCACTGCTACGTCCCCGTGGCCGTGCTCAACACCATCATCAGCACCAGCCTGTCCTGCTACTCCAGGTGAGCTCCTGCTTTTGCTGGGGCTGCTGCAGCGCCGGCAGGAACAGTTGGGGTTAGGGTTACATTAGTATTAATCATTGTTGATCATCAGGATTAGTAATAAGGGTGTTCGGTGAAAGGCTGTACAAGGCTGAAGTTCAGGAAGGGGAAGGAGAGCGCTGGGGTTGGGAAATGTGCTGCGTGTTGACATCAGGGGTGTTGGGTGATCGAAAATGCAGAGTAAGTGAAGTAGCTTTAATTCCTGAGAGCTCAGAAGGTAATTCATGGAATCCCAGAATGGTTTGGGATTGGAAGGGACCTTAAAGCCCATCCAGTGCCACCCCTGCCATGGCCAGGGACACCTCCCACTAGTCCAGGTTGCTCCAAGCCCTGTCCAACCTGGCCTTGGACACTTCCAGGGATCCAGGGGCAGCCACAGCTTCTCTGCCCAACCTGTGCCAGGGCCTGCCCACCCTGCCAGCCAGGAATTCCTTCCCAATATCCCACCTAACCCTCCTCTCTGGCAGTACAAAGCCCTCGGTGATGTTTTAGGGTGGTGCCCATGTGGGAGTGTCCCCGTGTGTCAGGAGGACCCTCCCAGCCCTGGGATCCCTTTCCAAGCATGAGCAGTGTTGCGTGTGCCATGGTTTGTTCCTGGATGGCGTTAGACCATCTGTCTGGAATATCTGGAATGCTTGATCCATGGGTCTGACTCCCAGAGCTGGATCCAAACTGTGCTGGGTTTCACTGGGTCAGTTTTTATTTCATTCCTGGTGGATCCCTGAGGACTCTTTGGGAGGCACTTGTGGATCCCACTGATTGCAAAATGTGCAATTCCTGCTTTCCCAAGCAGTGGATCCTTTGGCATTATCCCTTCCTTCTGGTTTGGGGCATCTGTATTTCGGAGTCTTTGTGTTTTGCGATCCTTGTATTTTGGATTTCATAGTACTTTGTGTTTCTTTATATTTTGGGTTGTCTTTGTGTTTTGGGTTGTCCTTGTAATTTTGGGTCTTTGTATTTTGTGTTTCTTTGTGTTTTGTGTCGCCTTTGTACTTCGGGGTGTCTGGCAAATCCCACAGGGATAATCCCAGTGTGGAAGAGTGGGATGCAGCTGAGCATCCCCATGTTTCTCAAAGGGAGAGTGCTGAGCTCTCGATATTCCTCATGGATCCTGCAAATTCAGCTCAGTTAAGCATCTGTTGGGTATGGGAGGGTTTCCTCACCTGTTGGTCCGTGAGTTACTCCCTGGAGTGACTCCCATGGTGGAAGATTTGGGAATCCTTGGCATTACAGAGCAGAACCACAAGCTCAGGGATCTCTTGGGTCACTTGGCAGATGATGCCACTCGGGGCTTGATATTTTTTCCAAATATTCCTCATTTCTTTCTCCTTCTTTTTCTCTCTTTCCCCCTCTTATTTCTGTCTCGTGCATCTCTTTGGAGTCTCATTAGGTGGGTTTAGCAAACAAGACTCACTGGCCATGGGATAATCCTGGTGCTTCCCACTCGGAGATGCCCTGGGAAGCATCAGCAACTTGGGATCAGTTACAGAGTAATTTGGATTGGTTAAAAAAATTCCTTGATCTGCCAATTTTATTGTCAGCATCCCTTCCACTCCAAACTGTAAGTACAGGTATGTGGAAACCAGCCCTGGGGACGTGAGCGAGCAGGAATTCTTGTTGTCTCCATGGCCTTCTTTAGGGGAATTCTTGTCTCATAATTTTCCTGAGGTAAATCCATCAAATATATGCTTAAAATTTTCAAAAGTCATCAAACCTGGGTGAGCAGGAACACCGCAGATACCAGCCCAGTATGGCCCAGTAAAGCTGCTGGTGGACCCCTGGTGGGAGGGAAGGGTGTCCTTGAGACCCCCGTGGAGCCACCCCGTTTCCCGCCGCAGGAATTCCCTTTGGCATCACTTTGGCTGAGTCACAGCAGCCTCTCCAAGCGGGGGTTGGATGGGAGTGGACCCAAAGGGAGTTGTGCAATGGGAGGCTGTGCAAGGAGCCAGGAGGAACCTGCTGAGACACTGCTGCTCCTGCCCCTGCTCCTTCTCCTGCCCCTGCCCCTGCCCCTGCTCCTGTTCCTTCTCCTCCTGCTCCAACTCCTGCTCCTGTTCCTGTTCCAGCTCCTTCCCATCACAGCACTGCAGTGGGAGCAGCTCAGACACCACGCCCTGGGCAGGGCTTGGGCTGAGCTTCATCACTGAGGAAAACACAACAGGAGAGCAGGGGCGCCTTCACCATCCTCGGTGGATTTAAACTGCCAGAGAGGAGGGATGGATGGGATATTGGGAGGGAATCCTTCCCTGAGAGGGTGGGCAGGCCCTGGCACAGGGTGCCCAGAGAAGCTGTGGCTGCCCCTGGATCCCTGGGAGTGTCCAAGGCCAGGTTGGACGGGGCTTGGAGCACCCTGGGCTGGTGGAAGGTGTCCCCGCCCGTGGATGACCCTTAATGTCCCTTCCAACCCCAACCACGCCACGACTCTGATTTCCCACGTCCCCGGGGAGACGCGTGGGCACGCACAGCCCGCAGCAATCCCACGTCAGCGCCGCGTGAAATTCCGTGCGTGCTCCCTGCAGGTTCCTGGAGCTGGAGAGGCCCCTGCTCAGCAAGGCGTCCCGCACGCTGGCCTTCGTGTACCCGTACCTGTTCGACAGCATCCCCCTCTTCTACAGGGTCTGTAGCCCGCGGCGCCCCCGAGCCTGCCCCGGCTGCCCGGCTGGCAACACCCGCTGCCCGAAGGGCTCTGGGGAAACAGGCTGGGCTTTAGTTTTGAAAGGCAAACAAACTCCGGCAGGAAAAGACACCCGGGTATTTTTTCCTGCACCCATTGACAGGCAGATCCTTCCACTTCAAAGCGCCCAGGCTGGAAAATTCCTGCCTTTGGAAGCTGCGAAGTGCCTCTTCCAGGAGCTCAGCTGGAGCTGGGTGGGATTTTGGCCACAGTGGGTGCAAGGAGAGGGATGCGGGGTTGGGATTTGCATGGAAAATTCCTGCCTTTGGAAGCTGCAAGGTGCCTTTTCCAAGAGCTCAGCTGGAGCAGGGTGGGATTTTGGCCACAGTGGAGAGGGATGCAGGGTTGGGATTCGCATGGAAAATTCCTGCCTTTGGAAGACGCAAAGTGCCTTTCTCAGGCTAAAGTGGAGCACAAGGGGAATTTGGCTGCAGTGGGGTGGAAGGACAGGGATGCAGGGCTGGGATCTGCACGGATGGAGGTGGCGGGTGTGGGATCGAGTGCGGCATCCCGCACTGGGGATGTAGCCAGAGGGATCGGGGATTTAGGGACTGGTTTCTACCCTTCCCACTGGCGGGCAGCCAGAGGGATTGGGGATCCAGGGAATCCAGGGAATGATTTGTGCCCTGTGGTGCTGCAGCTGTACCGCTGTGCCCAGGGAGAATGCCCGGACGGCTCCATCCCGCTCCACTGCAGCCACACGGGCTGGGCTTTCCTCACCTGCTTCATCTTCGCCACACACCTGCCCGAGCGCTGGGCCCCGGGCACCTTCGACTACATCGGTGAGTGTTTCGCCTCGGGAATTCCGGGGCTGTCATGTGCTCCCTGCTGGAAACGTGGAAGGGAGTTTTATAGGTGGGATAGGGCAGCGCNTGGGATGGGATGGGATGGCCTGGACACACCAGGGTTTTCCCAGTTCTGGACAAGCACAGAGCTCTGAGCACATCCCTGTGCCAGGACTGCAGCACAAACACAGCCCTCATTCCCATCCCAGCCAGCTGCACTTTGGGAAGGAAGAGCTCTGTGCCTGATGAGAAAAGCCACAGGAATTAGCAGAATAAATATTTAAAGGCGATGGATGGAGTGTGTGGAGAGAGTTTGAATGAATCATGGAATCCTGGAATGGTTTGGGTGGGAAGGGACCCGAAAACTCCTCCCATCCCACCCCTTGCCACGGGCAGGGACACCTTCCACCAGCCCAGGTTGCTCCAAACCCTGTCCAACCTCGCCTGGGACATTCCAGGGATGGAGCAGCCACAGCTTCTCTGGACAAGCTGAACTTCCAAGATGTTCCTTCAGTGCTTTATCCCTTCCTTCTGTTTTGGGGCAACTCTCTATTTTGGGGTTTTTGTATTTTGGGTTGTCTTTGTGCTCTGGGGCGTCTTTGGCCTGTGGGCTCCTGTCCCAGCACCCCGTAACTCCTTGCAGGGCACAGCCACCAAGTTTTCCACGTGTGCGGGATCCTGGGGACACACTTCCAGATGGAAGCCATCATGATGGACATGGCCGAGAGGCACGGCCGGGTCCTGCTTCCCTCCTCCCTGCAGACCCTGTGCTCCATGGGGCTGAGCGTGGCCGGGAGCTTGGCCGTCATCGGGGTCTGCTCCGCGTCCCCGCGCCTCGTCCCGGAGCCTCAGCACAGGGAAAAGCCCCACGGGCACTAGGACGGGGGCCTGGCTGGCATTCCTGCTGCTCCAGGGGGAGTCCGTTCGCTCCGGTATTTCTTTGGGATTTCCTCGAGGGCTCGAGGAGCTGCACTGGCTTATCCGCTGAGCTTTAACGCTGCAAACGGGTTCGGAGACGCTTTAAGACGAGTGGCCGCTCACAGGACGGGCGGGGAAAAAAGCCTTAATTTCGTTGGGAAGAAGGGACGGGAGCGCTCCCGCTTCCCAAAGCAATAGGGATTCACCAGGCCTGCCTTAGGGAGGGAACGTGGTGGGACCGATGGCACCGCTTTGGGGCCGTGGCCACCACGCCTGGGAAGGCACGAGGGCTCCTCGGCTCCTGCTCTCACCTTCCAAGTGGCATTTCTTTGGAATTTAAAGCCTTAAATATCTGCCTTACACAGCCTTCCACTCAACCGAAGTGCCTGACACCTGTGGGATTGAGGGATCTGAGTTTGCCTCCGGTTGAAATTCGGCTACTTTTACTCCTCAGCTGGAAAAAGCGATTCCAGAAGAGCTGCCGTGGGGTGTTCCTCCGGAATAGCTGGGTTTGGGTCTAATTCTGGCACATAGGAAAAGAATTCCCGTGGGAAGGCTGCGTTTCCACACGGGTGATGCCATTCCATGCTCTCCTGGGTATTTCTGGAGGAGGGATGCGGGGCTGGATGGCCCCTTGGACTGAGGGTGGGACGTGGGAGAGCCAAACCTCTCTGTTTTTTGGGGTCACTCGCGCGGGATGATGTTTGGAATGTTTCCTGGGATGAGGGATTGGGATGGGAGCGTCCAGGAGAGCAGGGAGTGGGATCAGAGCAGTGCAGAGATGTTGTGGAAAGGCGGGATTTGGGACAGCTGATGGATTAAATGACAAGGGCTCAAACCCTGGGATTTTAAAGCATTCCCAGAGTTATCCCTCTGCTCCTGCCGTTGCTCCTTGCTTTCCTTTCCTGCTGCTTCTGCATTTTCCAGGAAGTCTGAGCCTGGTCCAGGCGAGGGAGAGCTCAAGTGGTGGCTCCAGGAATCCAGGGAAAATCCCCTTCAGGAACTTCTAGGGAATATTACCAAGCTCCCTGATAATCATACGGGTGTTTAATTAACGTTTTAATTCCTCTACCAAGGTAGAACTGATGCACTTTGGAGTGACAGCCCAACAGCTCATTCAATATGGGATAATGTGGTTAAAATATGGGATAAGTAAATCCTTTGTTTGGAAAGCTGACCGAGATTTAGAGGGATATTTATAAGCACTGGAATGTAATTGTTTATTCGACAGGTTTATTGCATTAAAAGAGAAAACTAATATAAATCACTGATCGGTGTTAATCTGGTTTGTTCAGTTTGATAAGGATACGGCCGGGGAAATTAATCTCTTGGGCGATAATCGCTGATAATCGCAAGGTTTATTCACCTTGGGAAGTGTTTACTGGGGAGGAATCCGGCGCTGCCTGCGGGACGTGACCGGAGAGCCTGGAAAAGCCACAGGAATCACTGCCCGGCGTTGTTAGGCCTCTGCACTTTGAGCGGGGGGACTCTGGGCCTCTTCAGGTGGGATTTATTGCTGGAAAACCGCATTAAAGAGCAGGAGCCTGGGCTCTGGAGCAGGGGAGGAGCCAGGGAGATTCCCCGGCCGAGGAGTCAATGCAGGAGTTCCCTGGCTGTGGATTTAATTCAGGAATTCCCCGACCGAGGATTCAATGCAGGAGTTCCCCTGAGTGAGGATTGACCTCCCTGAGGGGGGGAATCGCTGGCACTGCGACCTGGCTGGATTTCAGCCCTTTTCCCGCCAGCCGGGAAGGGAGGAGATAACGGGGAGCTCAGTGGGGAGATAAAAGGTCAATAGGAGGTAAAAGGGGAGACCAAACACACAAATCCCAGCGGGATCGGGCGGGGCCGGGACTCGAACCCGCGGCCTCCGGCGCTGCCCTCCGGGGCCAGCGGGGGGCGCACGCGGCGCGGGCCGCGCCCCCTCGGCGTCGCCGTGGCAACGCGGTGCGCGATGACGTCGCNCCTCCCCCCATCCCTCCATCCCTCCCTCCCTCCATCCACCCACCCATCCATCCCTCCACGCATCCACCCATCCATCCATCCATCCACCCACCCATCCATCCATCCATCCATCCATCCATCCCTCCTCCTGACCGCCCCCCTGCCCGTCCCCCAGGTGTACTGCCGGGTGCGGCCGCTGTGCCGCGCAGACCAGGAGTGCTGCATCGAGGTGATCAACGAGACCACGGTGCAGATCCACCCCCCCGAGGGCTACCGCGTGTTCCGCAATGGGGAGTACCGCGAGGTAACCGAGGGGCGCCTTCCAGCCGGGAATTCACCCGGGAAGCTGCGGCTGCCCCGCCCCTGGAAGTGCCCGAGGCCTCTGGGCTGGCGACCTGGTCTAGTGGAAGGTGTCTCTGCCCATGGCAGGGGGTGAGGCGAGATAATCTTTAAAGTCCCTTCAAACCATTCCATGATTCCATTATTTCCCCCTGGCTTGTGGGACTCTTGCAGAGTGCAGAATCAGAATTGTCTTTCTCAAACCCATCCAGAGCAAAAATGCACCATTCCCTTAGATTAAAATATATAATCCAGAGAGGAAGAGGCTTCTGCAGGGTGGAAGGAACAAAAACAAAGCTGGGGAGTGTTGAGGCTGCTTAAAGGATTTTTTCATGCAGGACCAATGGAAAGAAAGCAGCTGTAAACTCAACCCTGCACAATGATATATATGCATATGACATATATTATGTATGTATTTATATGTACTCTGTGCAGATGGTGCAGAATGAGAAGCCAGGGCACTGTAGGACAGAACTAACTGGGGTGTCCCAAAACAACGCTGGGACTGCAAGTGAAACAAAGCCATGGAATTCTAAGAAAGCAAAAAAAATAGAAACATGGAATCCTGGAATGGTTTGGGTTGGAAGGGACCTTAAAGCCCCTCGTGTTCCACCCCCTGCCATGGGCAGAGGCACCTCCCACTATCACAGGTTGCTCCAAGCCCCGTCCAACCTGGCCTTGGACAGATCCAGGGATGGGGAATCCAAACTTCTCAGGGCAGGAATATTAGGTGGGGTGTAGAATAGTTTGTTTCCAATTTCAGTGTGGGAAGTGCTTATCAAAAAGGTATAAAGTGATCTCCAAAGGCTTAATTGAAGTAGGCAAAGATTAATTAAAAGTTTGATAAACCTTTGCTTGAAAACATAAAAATCAGGTATTTACCTGAGAAAGTGTTTGATGGAAAGATGATCAGATTTGTTAAAAATAAAAGGCAGAGGCTGGAGTGGGAAAAGCCATGAGCTTACAATGGTTAAATGCTGGAGCAGCTGGACTTTGGCTGAGGGGGATGTTCCTTTGCTCCAGAGCCTGTGTGGATTATGGTGGGAGCTCATGGGACCTTCAAGCTGTAAATTGAGTGGCCAGTGGGATCCTGGTCATGTCTGGCCTGAAGCTCTGGGAAATGAGGCTGTTGCTGCTCTTCACATTTGCTCTCAGAACAGTTAACACCAGACCAACCCCTGTTCAAACTCTGGTTTAATCCTAAAGCCGAGTTTAATTGTTCTGCTCGGCTGTGGGGTGTGTTCTAAGGGGTCAACCATGGATGCCTGGAAGCAATGGACTCCTGGCCGTGGACTCTGAAGGGTCAGGACGGTGTCTCCTCTCTTGGCAGACGCAGTATTCCTTTAAGGAGGTGTTTGGCACCCTGGTGGTTCAGAAGGAGCTTTTTGACGTGGTGGCCAAGCCTCTGGTGGAGGATCTGATCCGGGGCAAAAACGGTGAGCAGCTCCTGGCCTGGGCCACTGCCCTGCCCATCCTCTGGCCATGGCCATGCTTTCTTTCATGGCTCTCAAGGTTTCTTATCTTCTCAAGGTACAAATGTACCTCTTGTTTCCTTTGGAACTGTGGTGCAGCTCCTCACACAACATCCTTGGGAGGTCTTACTTCTAAAGCTCTTTATTTTTGTTATGATTTGCGTGTTAATTGTGTCAAGGTCTAATCTTTTTGTGCAAGACGAACAGGAGAAGCTTTTTTTTCCTGCAGAAAGGGATCAGTTGTCCACCTAAGGACTGACTGCAGAAATCAGTTTGTGGGGTTTGATCTCCTGGGCTTGGTTTGGGCACAGAATCCTGGAATGGTTTGGGTTGGAAGGGACCTCAAAGCTCATCCACTGCCACCCCCAGCCATGGACAGGGACACCTCCCACCAGTCCAGGTTGCTCCAAGCCTTGTCCAGCCTGGCCTTGGACACTTACAGGGATCCAGGGGCAGCCACGGCTCCTCCGGGCACCCTGTGCCAGGGCCTGCCCCCCTCCCACGATGCCACAATGCCTGCTGTGTGTCAGACTCCTCAGTAACATTCCAGTTTTGGCTTCCAAGTGCACTCCTCTGGAGAGGACAATGGGGAATTCTGGCTGTTGGGATGATCACTTTGAGCTGCAGACACTTTTGGTGGGCTGGAATCATTGACTGTTCAAAAGGAGCAATGGATTTTCCCAAATCCATTTGATTCCACACCTTTCCCATCCCTCCCAGGTCTCCTTTTCACCTATGGAGTGACAGGCAGTGGGAAGACCCACACCATGACGGGATCTCCTGGGGATGGAGGGCTCCTCCCACGGTGTCTGGACATGATCTTCAACAGCATTGGGCCCTTCCAGGCCAAGAGATTTGTGAGTGGGTTCACACTGAATTCTCCTCACTGTAACAGCCCAAAATCCCCAGATAAGGGGCCAGAATAAATCTGTCCTGTGACTGAAGTGCTTGGAAGAGAAACCAACCAAAACAACCCACCCCCTTGAGACTGGAGGAGCAGGGCCAAGGAGGCAGCTTGGATGGACATCTCATGATCTGATGGTCTGGCTGTCCTTAAACTTCTCCTCCTCCTTTAATTAACTCTTTAAAAACAGTGAAAAAAGAGAAGAGGAAGCTCTCTGAGTGATGGAATGAGATTTAGCCACAAGATTTAAAAGCCTTATCGAAAATCACAGAATCACTGAACTTGGAAAAGATCTCCAAGATCATGAGTCCAACCTCTGGTCACCACCTTTGTCAGCTAGGCCAGAGCATGGGCCAAATAATAGAGATATGAGGCTTTCCTCGTGGTCAAACTGCTCTGGATTTTTAGTATCTAAATATACTTAAATAATCCTGGAAGTCTCTTCCTCAGGAGCTTTTGTGAAATATTGTGATGCTGGAAATACCTGTTTTCTGCCAGATCTGCTCGGCATTAACCAGCAGATCAAGTGCTGGTGAGGGGCGTGGCATTAATTCAAATTAATTAGTTGCCAGCTTGATCAAATAATTAGTTTTGCTGGCCACCAGCTGAATGTTTGTCACTTTTATTGTCCCACCTTCCTGCCCAGGTGTTTAAGCTGGACGACAAGAACGGTGTGGACGTTCAGAGCGAGGTGGATGCTCTGTTAGAGCGGCAGAGGAGAGAGGCCCTGCCTGTCCCAAAAACTCCATCTGGGAAGTAAGTGCCTGTTGGAACACTCAGAGGGAATTGGCTTACTGTAAATGCTATTCTGTTTGTGTGGTTTTAACTTAGCTGGGTGGTTTTGTCCTTCCCTTAAAGAAATGAAAGAGAAAGCATAGAATCCTGGCGTGGTTTGGGTTGGGAGGGACATTAAAGATCATCTCATTCCAACCCCCTGCCATGGGCAGGGATATTCCTATTCATTAATACAATGTTAATGGAGGGTGAGTGCATTTCATGGGGGTTGTGCATAATTATTTAGATCAGAAGCCTTAGAATCAGTCAAGAGAAGTTTATTTTCATGATAAAGTGCTGTGACTGTGAGGAGGAAAACTGTGGAGTTAAACTTGGAGATATTTTCACAGGATCACGCAATATCCTGAGTTGGAGGGGATCCACAGGGGTCATTGCAGTCCAGCTCCTGGCCCTGCCCAGGGCAGCCCAGGAATCCCAATATTTTGCAGAATATTGAGCATTTCCACCCCGCAGTGCTGCAGATTTGCCTTTTCCCTGCACAGGCGACACATAGACCCCGAATTTGCTGACATGATCAACGTCCAGGATCACTGCAAGGTGGAGGAGGTGGATGAGGACAATGTCTACAGTGTCTTTGTGTCCTACATCGAGATCTACAACAACTACATCTACGACCTCTTGGAGGAGGCTCCCTTTGAGCCCATCAAACCCAAGTGAGTTTGGGAATCCCAGTATTCCTGCCGCACTTAGGCTTTTGCAGGAGCTCCAATGTGTCTTTGTGGCTGTAGTCTTGGTGAGTTTGGCTCAATTCACAAGAATCCTTAAAAAATCCCATGGAAAGGTGATGGCAGAGGAGCGCAGGCAGCAATATTGAAGGGAGCCAAGTACTAGTGCTTGTGAACGGGGCATTAATAAGCAACACTTAATTTGGTGGGCAGTGTGTTGTATCCCACTGGGATCCTAAACCTATTGCTGCTGTTCTGAGCGCTGTTCCTAGCAGGTGACTGCAGCTTGCAGCAAGCCATTCCATAGCTGACCTTTTTTTGCCCTGGGAACAGAGGATTGGGTGAAAAATGCTGCTTTGTTGCTCTGTAGTTAATTCAAATTTGTACGTGATTTCACCTGATGGCAGTGATTTCCACACAGCCAACAATGAATTGTCTCATGAATGAAATGATGGATGTTTCTGCAAAGGTGTGTAGACTCGGCTGATTCGAAAATTTGTAAATCTTGACACCAGCAGGGAAAAAAAAATCTGCAAATTAGACTTTGAATACATTTATTTAAATTCTAAATCCATTCAAGTAGCCCATCAGTACATGTGTTAATTAAAGAGTTGGCTGATTTACAAAGACTAACTAGAGCAAAGCAGGCTCTGTCTCAAACATCAAGAGCTGTCTCCAGGGTAGTGATTTGAAAAGGGATTGAATGTCTGTGAAGGCTTTTGAAACAATTACATTAGTTTAGTATTGTGCTTCTGCCCAGAAACCAGCCTAGGAAGAATCTTGGCTTATTTCTCTTTCTGGAAGCTGCAGTGTGTTATATATGGAAAGATTTTTAGGCACAAACTTGAATGACTTAATCTGTTTAACCCTGTTTTTTTGGTAGGTGGAACAATTGCAACACCCCTGTGCGAAATGGAGACCTTATGTATGTGCACAGCATATTATTTCCACTGTTGAAAAGTGCCATTTGTCTTCAGTAGAAGCAGAAAATAGATTGATTCCCTGTCTCTTCTTGCTTTCCTAGCAAATCCTGAGTGCTGTCAAAGCCCCCTTGCTTGTGTGTGCATGTAAAAAAGCAGTAGCTGCCACCAAAGCAACAGAAACTGCAATTAAACGTAGCTGCTCAATTAAAGCAGGAGCTGAAGTGTCACTAATCTTGGCTGGGTGTGTGTCCTTGTACTTGTGTTTCCTCTTCCATCCTCTGTACACATAATTGACACATTCACTGTGAATTTTGACTTGAACAAAATTTGACAATGTTTTCCAGAAAACTCCGCTCTAATGGGTTGGTTTGTTTGTTTGTCTGTTTGATTCCTCCTGTCCCAAAGACCTCCACAGTCCAAAATGCTTCGGGAGGACCAGAACCACAACATGTATGTCATGGGGTGCACAGAAGTGGAGGTGAAATCCACGGAGGAAGCTTTTGAAGTGTTTTGGAGAGGTAAATCTTCTGCAGGTCACAGAATCTGAGAATGGTTTGGGTTGGAAGGAGCTTAAAACAGCATCCAGTCCCACTCCTTGCCAAGAGCAGGGACACCTTCAACTGCACCAGGTTGCTCTAAGTCCCACCCAACCTGGTTGTGAGCACTTCCAGAGGTGTGGAATCCACAGCCTCCCTGGGCAGCCTGTGCCTCACCACCCTTATACTGAAGAATTCCTTCCCATATCCCACCTAACCCTCCCCTCCTTCCCCTCAGGCCATTCCTTCAGCAGTTGTGAAATCCTTCCCACTCTCCCCTGAGAGCAGGGTTGGCTTTGCCAGGTGGCAGCTCTTGAATGAAGCAGTGTTTGGGGGGGGGTTGTGATTTGGGGTTGGTTTAGGGCAGCGCTTTGGGGGTTGTAATTTGAGCTTGGGGTTGGTTTAGGGCAGAAGAAGAGGCGCATTGCCAACACGCAGCTGAACCGCGAGTCCAGCCGCTCCCACAGCGTCTTCATCATCAAACTGGCTCAGGCACCTCTGGATGCAGATGGAGACAATGTCCTGCAGGTGGGTTCTGAGCAGCTTGGCAGAAAGGCACTGAACCTTGCAAACAGTTCCTGTGTCTTAAATGGCCAGGTGACAGAATTAATCTCCTTTTTGTAATGAAAATAAGGTGTTAAAATCATGGAATATGCTGAGTTGGAAGGGACCCACAAAGATCATTGAGTCCAACTCCTGGCCCTGCACACGGAGGGTGGAGCTGCTGATTCCTTTGGTTTTCCCCTTTTCCTTTGTTGGGAATCTAGAATTTGGAGGATTTGAAGGAGAGCAGTTCTTACATCAATCTTGTGGCCCAAGGCACAAGGGATCTGCTAAACTTCCCAACTGCCCTCTCACCTTATTTAAGGCTCCAACATGTATTATTTTGAAGTGTCTATGCTGCTCTGAGGGGTTGGGGTGTTCCCCCACCCCTTAGAGAGAATACAGAGGTGATTATCCTTTGTTTCCTGTCCCAGGATAAGGAACAGATCACTCTGAGCCAGCTGTCCTTGGTAGATCTGGCTGGAAGTGAGAGAACCAACAGGACCAAAGCCGAAGGGAACAGGCTGCGAGAAGCAGGTGGGAACCACCTTTAGGCACCCTGGTAATTGCCTGTGCTAATTATGCTCCTGTTAATCTTGTCTCCTGGTGAAAACATCCTGGGAAGAACTGAAGTGCTCTGTTATGATGATCAATTATCTGATTTGATGACCTTAAATCCTCCAGTTTGGAAACCATAAGTTTTTAGTAGCACTTATTCTGCTCCTTCAGTTAATTAGAGCAGTTATCTGTAACAAACAGAACTGAAATCAGGCAATTTCTTCTCCAATAAACTACTCAGTGATTTGGGAACGTGATCCAAGTGGCTGCTTCTGGAGATTTTTGCTTTGCCTTTGCTTTTTTTAAGGCAATATCAATCAGTCACTCATGACACTGAGAACGTGCATCGAAGTCCTGCGGGAGAACCAGCTCTATGGAACAAACAAGGTGTGTGCCCCTGCTCTGGTCACCCTTTAACTGAGGAAGACCTGGAGTGCTGAAAACTTAGTGGAGCCTTCCCGTGCTTTGTTTTCAGATGGTTCCATACAGAGACTCCAAACTGACTCACCTCTTCAAGAACTATTTTGATGGAGAAGGAAAAGTCCGTATGATCGTGTGTGTCAACCCCAAAGCTGAGGACTACGAGGAGAGCCTGGTACCCCCTGCACATCTTATTTCAGTCCCTCCTGCTCTTTTCTTCACGTTTCTCACTTAATCCTTGTGCTTGAACAGATAAGAGGAACGATAATTTTTGCTGTTGGAGCATTTAAGATAATCAGTTATAATTTTGTAGGGTAGCTGTGCCCTCCAAATCTTATTTATCCTCTTAAAATTACAACTGCTCCGTACTTGTGAAGTGAGAAAGGTTTTACTTATTTCCAGAATTCCAAAGAGCCATATTTGGCTGTTTAACCCCTGTTATGACAACACTTGTAGGAGTTTGAGCTCTCTGCCCTTTGGGGCCGGGGGTCTGGGAGATGTTACTGGGAAGGCTCCTGGATGCTCCACATCAGAATCCCAAGCTGGGAACTGGTCTGGGTTGGACACGGCTGCTGTGTCCTCTCCTCTTTTACGGCCCCGGGCTGCAGCGGGGGTGTTGCTGTGTCTCCGCAGCAGGTGATGCGCTTCGCGGAGGTGACGCAGGAGGTGGAGGTGGCCAGGCCTGTGGACAGACCCCTGTGCGGGCTCACCCCGGGGCGGCGCTTCCGCAACCAGGCCTTCAGGGAGGAGCTGGCCCGCAAGCTGGAGCTGAGGGGCGGCCCCCTCGGCGGGGGTGAGTACGGCGGGGACTGGAGCCGGGCTGGGAGAGCTGAGAACGTTCACATGGAGAAGGGAAGGCTCCAGGGTCACCTCAGAGCTCCTTCCAGGGCCTAAAGGGGCTCCAGCAGAGCTGGAGGAGGCCTGGAGGGATAGGACAAGAGGGAATGGACTTAAGATGAAGGAGAGAAGGTTTAGATGGCTTATTGGGAAGGATTTGTTCCCTTTGAGGGTGGGCAGGCCCTGGCACAGGGTGCCCAGAGAAGCTGTGGCTGCCTCTGGATCCCTGGAAGTGTCCAAGGCCAGGTTGGACAGGGCTAGTGGGAGGTGTCCCTGCCTGTGGCAGGGGTGGGACTGACTCATCTTTAAGGTCCCTTCCAATCCAGACCACTGGGATTCTATGGTTATAGCACGTTTTCTGTTAGGAGTTAAAGGCTGTTTTAAAACAGATTATTTGAGCCTTTAACATGCAAAGGGAGCTTCCCTGAGCTGTTGGTTGTGAACCCTCTGTGCAGGAGGTGCTGCTTTTTCCACACTGCAGGTGCTGCCTGTAGCACAAACACACAAACACTGTTACTGTGTAAGTCTAAAGGCATCCTTTGTTACTGGTGATGAATCCATAATCCCATTATTGCAGCTCCTGGAAGGAAATTGTGCTGAGGATGATACTTTGATGTTTCTACATGTTTAGGGCCTCCTTTAGAAATCCAGAGTTGCCTGAAGGTTTTGTAAAGCAATGAATCAAGAATGTCACATTTAATCTTTGCTCAGCACTGTCAGCTCTTCTGAAGACTTGAAGCTCTCATTAATTCCTCCCAGTTCTGTGTGCTCCTTGATCCTGTGGAGGGAGTGCTCTGTCCTGTAGCTTACTGACAGGCTTTCTTGGCTTTGAATCTCCAGAGACAGAAGAGCAATCTGTTGCAGAAATGCTTCTGCAGAACTTCCCTCCGTTGCCTTCATGTGAGCTCTTGGACATCGATGATGATCAAACCCTTCCGAAGCTCATCGAGGCCCTGGAGCAGCGCCACAAAATGCGGCAAATGTTGTCAGAGGAGTTTGCCAAAAATGGTAAGAACCTGAACATCGGTGCAGAGCTCTGCTTTTGGTGCCCTTCTTACTCCCTAGGGAGCCCTTCTGTGCAACAGGAAATAATTCTCCTGTCTGGAGTGATCATTGAAACCTTTCTTTGAGGTAATTAAACAGCTGGTGGCTTTAAATTGGTAGGAGAAAAGCAGAACTGCTTTGGATATTGTGGAGGTCAGGTGAGAAGGTAAAATATCTCACTTCTCTTGCAGTGCTTGCCTTTAAAACAATGCTGCAGGAGTTTGATTCCAGTGTTTTATCCAAGGAACACTATATTCAAGGCAAACTGTCTGAGAAAGAGAAAACAATAGCAGGGCAGAGAACGGAGCTGGAACGCCTGGAGAAGAAGATTAAAACTTTGGAATACAAGGTCAGTTTGGCCATTTTCAGGCACAAACCACATTTTTCATATACCACTTGGCAAGTTTTGTGGCATCAGAAGTTGCTGGATGTTGAAAACAAGATAAAAAATATTTTGTGGGGAACTTTACTGAACACCTTTTTGGCTTTTTAGTATGTTAAGTTGGGCAATTTATAATTTCAAATTATATTTACAGTCAAATATAACTGGCAATTCAGGGCTTAGATGGCTGTGTCACTAAGAAGCATATCCAAATCCTTCCTGCCTTCCTGCAGATTGAGATTTTGGAGAAAACTGCAACAATTTATGAGGAGGACAAGAGGAATCTTCAGCAGGAGCTGGAAAGCAAGAGCCAGAAACTGCAGCGTCAGGCGTCGGACAAGCGGAGGTTGGAGGCCCGACTGCAGGGAATGGTGGCAGAGACCACCATGAAGTGGGAGAAGGAGTGTGTAAGTGCCCTGCTGTGCCCCCTTCCCTTCCTTAAACGTAGGATGTGCACATCTCAGTAGCCAGGGTTTGTTCTCTGGGGGGGTTGGGCTCTGCTCCCAGGGAACAGGGACAGGAGAGGAGGGAATGGCCTCAAGCTGGGCCAGGCCAGGGGGGATATCGGACAGGTTGGATATTCCAGCCTTTCTTCATGGAAAGGGCTGCCAGGCATCGACAGAGGCTGCCCAGGGAGGTGGTGGAGTGCCATCCCTGGAGGTGTTCAGGAAGCAGCTGGAGCGGTGGGGATGGGTCCCAGGGTGTACTCCAATCTCAGAGGTCCCTTCTGACCTCAGGGATTGTGTTCCTGTGAAGTACTTGGTGCTTTCCCTCCCGTGTCCGTGTAGGAGCGTCGTGTGGCAGCAAAGCAGCTGGAAATGCAGAACAAGCTCTGGGTGAAGGATGAGAAGCTGAAGCAGCTGAAGGCCATTGTTACTGAACCCAGGGCTGAGAAGCCAGAGAGGCCCTCGCGGGAGAGGGACCGAGAGAGGCCCCTGCCGAGATCCGTGTCTCCTCCCCCCGTGCCTGTAAGTTCCTCCAAGCACTGACTGACAGTGGGAAAAGCATATGTTAAGGATGAACTGAAGTGCAGGTTAAAAAGGAGTTCCCACGCAGCCGATTTGAGTAGCTTAAGCTGGCTTTGAATTCCTCATCTCCTGTTGTGTTTATTTGTGTTCCCACCTTCTCCTGCCACTACCCTGGGAAAGCCCCTGAGTCTTTGCTGTCACTGCCACACCCCCCTGCATTGTCCCTCTGCACGTTGTCAGTGTGCACTGTGTGATTGCTCTGAGTTGCCAGTCATGTGTTCACTAACCTCTCTCCCTTCTCTGCAGAGCTGTAGTAACTCTGCTCAGGTGGGGCACAGCCAGCAGCTCGGGAGCCCCCCGCAGGTGCCCAGGCGTTCTAACTCTTGTAGCAGCATTTCTGTGGCCTCCTGTGTCCTGGAGTGGGAGCAGAAAACTCCTTCACACAAGCAAAGTGCTTCTAAAGCCAGGACTAAACAAGAACCAGAGCCAAGTAGAGACTGTAACAGCTCCCACAGAAGGCGAGGGATGTGCTGGACTGGAGTCCTTGAGGTGCCCAGGCACAGAGAGGAGCTAGAAATAGAAGAGGATCAATGCTGCAGGGTTAGTGCTGCTCCTTCAAAAGCTCAATGTAGTGTTGGTTAGTCTGGCTTAAAGTTCTCTTACCCTGAGCACAGCTAACATAGAGTAGAGCTGTTCCCTAACTGTCTCTCTCCTAGGACAGTGCTGTTCCAGATTGAGTCTGGCCACACACTCTCTGACCTCTTTTAGATATTGAGATCCCCCTGGAACTCAAGGGTGTGTTGGTCTGACCTGGCCAGACTCTTCCTCGAGCTCTGAGTGTCCCTGTGTTTTCCCTTGTGTCTCCTCAAATCCATCCTCCAGCCTGCTTTTGCCATGGCCTGCTTGTGCAGCTTAGGGTGCTCTGTGGGCCCGGCCTGCCTGGAAATAGTGCCTGGATGAACATCTCACCTCTGTGACTCACCTTTAGCTCTCTTCCCTAATTCTCACCTCTCCATTAAAACTGGGGGCTCTGATTGAGCTGATTGCCTTTAAACTGCTGCCTGCAAATGGTGGGGTTGGAGGTGTCTCACCTTATGGCACTGTCACAGTGGCTCAGGTAAATCAAAGAGAGTTGTACAATGCCAGCTCTAGAGAGGAGCAAAGTTTATCGTGGCATGATTCATTTTTGAGAGTGTTCCCCAACTTCCTGTCACTGGCAAGTGCTGTTCCAACTAACTATCCTATCAGCCACGGTCAGTAAGGGAAGTGGTCTCTGTCACCTATTCAAATTCTTTACTTATATTTGTTTTAGTGAAAGATTTTTGGTGAAAGCCACAATTTCCTTTTATATTTTTATTTTTTAAGAGGTGCTTTAGACCTTTAAGAGGTTTAACTGTGCAGGGCACAGTCAAAGAATTTGTAGTGGATGCTCGTCTGAAAATACAAATGGTGGGATTTGTATCCATGGCTTTGGGTTGTGTGAGCTCACCAGGACTGAAGTAAACGGAACAGGGTCTACAAATCCTCTTGGAAAAACCCATTCCAAGATCTTGAAGGGATCCAAGTGTTTAAACCAGTTTCCGGAACGTTCTGATTTTCCTGAGCGACTGACAATAATGTCCGTGAAGTGAAATGGATGAGCTGCAGTCATTTCTCATGGATTTCCAACAGCTGGGTCTGGAGCCATAGCACGGGGAATGCTTCCTGGGCTCTCTGTGCTCTGGAGCGTTGGGAGGTCTTGCATCCTCCAGAGGTGTTGGAAATCCATACTGAGGATGGATTTGCTGGCTTTGCTACCTGCACATTACCTTTGGATTGAATGAATCCATGGAGACACAAATTCCTCTTTTCTGGTTGGGTAAGATGTTCATAGAATCCCTGAGCTGGAAGGGACCCATGAGGATCATCCAGTCCAACTCCAGGCCCTGCACAGGATCCCAACAGTCCCATCCTGTGCCTGGGAGTGTTGTTTAAACACTCCTTGAGCTCAGACAGGCCCGGAGCTGTGACCACTGCCCTCGGGAGCTGTTCCAAGGTGAATAGAGCAGGACAAGCCCTCCTTTGACTGGCTGGCCACGGAAATTTGGGAGGAGCATTGCCAAACATACATTTCCTCCTTGAGGAAACTTTGCTAAGTGTGGAATGTGACAGATTGGACAACGTTCAGCTAAAAATTCCCAAGCATTAGGAATCGGCACAGAATATTCCATTAATACCTTCCTGCCAGGCCCTTGGTGGTGGTGCCTTCCAGGACAGAAGCTGAGAGCACCCGAGGAGCAGAGCTTTGCTCCTTGCCCAGCACAGGTTCCTGGGTAATCCATGACCTCTTAATGTTGAGATGCTCCTGCGGGTTCCCCCCTCTCTTTCCCGGGCTCTGACTTTTCCTGCCTCTCCCCAGAACGCGCCTCCCGTTCGGCTCCGGCACCGCCGCTCGCGCTCGGCCGGGGAGCGCTGGGTGGACCACAAGCCCCCGTCCAACGTGCCCACGGAGACGGTGATGCAGCCCCACGTGCCCCACGCCATCACCGTGGCCACGGCCAGCGAGAAAGCCCTGGCCAAGTGCGACAAGTACATGCTGACACACCAGGAGTTGGCCTCTGATGGGGAGATCGAAACCAAACTCATCAAGGTAAAGCACGTCCTTCCTCAGAAACTTGGCCAAAACCTCTTCCTGATTCGGGGAGGTGTTCCTGTGTTTAGCCCTGGTAAAAGGCAATAATCCATTGCAGCGGAACTTTGAGGCTTGGGTGCATCTTGTGGGGTCAGTTGTGTTGGAGTGTGATTTGATTTCCAGCCGTAGTGTGAGTTGCCTTGTGCAGGGATGGATGCTGGAATGCTCCAGGACACAATTCCTGGTATCACACTGGCGAGGCTTTGAACTCCTGCAGTGTTCTGTCCTTCCCTGAGGCAGACCCAGAGCTCGTCTTAATTTGTAGCAAGAAGCTTTTGCTTCACTTCTCACAGCCCCATATTGCGTTTTTAATCTGAGTTTTAAACAATCCCTCCCTCCTGAAAGGTCACCTTGTAGGTTCCAAAAGCAAAGCTGACAACATTCCATCCGTGCTGGGGATGGAACTACTGGAACTGAACCAGTGACTTGATTTCTCTCACACTATTTCATGGTCATTATGATCCATCCATCTTTGTCATGGCAGTGACTGCTCTGGGGAGTCCTCATGGCCAGCAGAGTAGCTGCTCACTCCTTATGGTGCTGAGTAAAATAAGGCAAGACAGATCATGGGAAGAGTGTGTTTGTGCCCACGTTTCCTTGCACTGAGGTTGCTGGCTGAGTCTTGTCCTGCTGACCTGACTCTTCCTTGTCCCTGCTCCGGGCTCCAGGGGGATGTTTTCAAAACCAGAGGTGGTGGCCAGGCCGTGCAGTTCACAGACATTGAGACTCTGAAGCAGGAATCTCCCACTGGGTGAGTTGTGCCTTTCGTTTTGAGTTCTGGGCTTGTGGAACTCCAAGAGTGCTGCTGGAACAGCTTCTGGTCCGGGTGATCCAGCGGCAAGTTGTTCCCTCCAACTTGAAATCACAGAAATGTAACTTGGAGAGGGTTCTGGCTGCTGAAGGTGCTTTTAGGGCTGGTTTGCTGCCGGGGGCAAGGATTTATGAAGGAAGTCTGGTATGTGTTCTCCTGTGCACGAGGATCTGCTGGATCACAGGGTGTTTGTGCTCTTCCCACATGTTCCTCTCCCAGGAGGAAGCGGCGCTCGTCCCCTTCCCATCCTGACCCACTTGGGGAGGCTGCAGACTCGGAATGGACTGATGTGGAAACCAGAGTAAGCTACAAAGGGAAGGGGGAGCATCTCATGATCATGAAATCTGGAATTGGTTGGGTTGGAGGGACCTTAAAGCTCATCCAGTCCCACCCCCTTCTGTCCAGCCTGGCCTGGATCATTCCAGGGATGGGAAAAACAAAACCTCTCTGGGCAACAATCTGGATGAGAATCTGGGATAGTTTGAGCTGGAGGTGGTGGGGAGCAACAAGGCTGACTCTGTGTGTGTTCCCAGTGCTCTGTGGCAGTGGAGATGAGGGCAGGCTCAGCACTTGGACCTGGATATCAGCACCATGCTCAGCCCAAGTAAGTGCTCTGGGGGCTGCATTCCCTTTCCAGAGAACTACAACTAGAGAACGTTTTCCCCCCTGACCTCACTGCCCTTCCCACTTCAGGCTTGGATTCCTGACTGGAATATGGTTAGGGATGGCAGTGAGAACTCACTGCATTCCCTCTGCTGTCCCTCAGCCTTTATCAGAGGCTGGTGTGGTAAAGAATACTCATTTTATCCTTGGAGACATTTCAATTTACCAAGGGTACCATTCAGTTTGGCCTGGAGAGGAGGGAACTGAGGTGGCCGTTCCTGGTGGTGTTCCTGACCACAGCTAAAATTCCAGCTGTGTAATTGCTGTAATTCCCACTAAGGAACCATGGGCCCTGATCACGCTGGAGGGAACTTCCCCCTTTTCCAAATGATTAGATAATGAAACAGCCCTGGGGAATTCAGACTGTTCTGGGACATGGTGGCATCAGTGGCAGCCACAGATGTAAATACAGGATTCCCAAATCAGCCCAAATTTCCAGCGAAGAATCCAACTAATGCCCCAGTTGTTAAGGCTGGTGCCAGCCAACCCTTGAGCCCCACATTAACCCAGCACCCCCTGACTGAAGAGTTGGTTACCCCAGGAGTTCCAGGGCAGGTTCAATCTGAGCTGTGGCCTCTTGCAGGTGGTGCTGGCAGTGCCGTGCGAGTCCCCTGCCCAGCTCAGGGCCAGGACACTTGGCAGGACGTGCTGCTTGTAGCCTTACTACAGCCTTGTAACGGTGTAGTAACCCCTCCAGTTCGCCTGGGTGTTGAGTTGGAGCTTGCACTTATTGTAACTTAGTCAGTAATTGAAATAAGACTGGTTGGTGTTCACAAGAAAAGTAAAATACAGGGGTTTCTTAAGTTTTCTTGGGTTAAATGTTGCATTTCTAGGAGGGGTGTGAGGCTTTGGTGTGTAGCAAACAGGTACCCTGGGGGTTGGCTGCTCTTAAAGCTGCTGTGGGTGAACTCTGAGAGTTGTTTGTGGCTCTTTCCTTTCGTGTTTTAGGCGAAGAAAGCCATGAATCCCTGCTGGCATCCTCCTGGATTCTCCCAGACCGAGGGATTATTGCTGCCAGCGTTACTTGTCACACAGCCTGCTTTGTCCTCACTCCAGGCTGGTGTTTTTAGGGTGGCCTGTGCTAGGAAATGGTTACATGGGTGACACCTGTGATCCCAAAGAAGCTACAGATGGATGTGTTTATTTTCCATAGATTTAGGGGGTTTTGCCTCTGGAATTCCAAACACCTTCTGTCTCATATGTATGGAGCTGTATCTTTATAGACTAGTGCCACAAGGCTTCTGCCTTGCAGATTTTTCCAGCTTTTTCCATTTCTAGTCCAAAATCCGTTCTTCCCAGTCACTCTCCCTCCCTTCAGGGGCTCTGTCTGAAGAGGCCCAAAGGCTGCTATTGATTTAGCTGCAGTTCTGCACTTTAAGGGTGTTTCTAGGCCATTTCCTGTTTTATTGTAACCAACAACAGCTTGGAAATATGAATTTCTTCTTGAAAGAATGACCTCTGAGTATTTAATATGTAAATCAGCTCTTAAAACATTTCAGTCTTCATAGTAACAAAAGTACTGATGTGAGTAGTGGGGACTTGACATCAGCCCCACTTTGTTTTGTAGTGCAAGGCAGTAATGAAATGTTTTACATCTGTAGCTGTGGGGGAAAGGGTGATTTCCTCACAGATGTGGTGAGAAGTCTCTGTGTGTGTCCCTGCAAACATGTTCAATAAATCCTTTTATTCCATGGCTCTTACAAACCCTATTCCCGGGATTCAGGGGAGTGCTGAGGGAACACCTTCCTGTGTCCTGTGCAGGGAGCTGGGAAGGGATGCACTTTGTGGGATGATCCTGAAGTTTAAATTGGAATCTGCTCGGATCCCCAGATATGGTTTGGGCAACTTCATCCTCAGGGCTGCAAACTGCTCTGGGGGGCAGTTGGTCCTCTTTGGGGTGGTGCCTTGTTAAAGGGGTTCCAGCATAAGGAAAAGCTTTTCCTGGTAAGTTTTAGGATCATCAAATCCCAGAATGGTTTGGGTTGGAAGGGATCTTAAAGCTCATCCAGCTCCAACCCCTGCCATGGGCAGGGGCACCTTCCACCAGCCCAGGTTGCTCCAAGCCCTGTCCAACCTGGCCTTGGACACTTCCAGGGATCCAGGGGCAACCACAGCTTCTCTGTGCCAGGGCCTGCCCAGCCTCCCAGGGAAGAATTCCTTCCCAATATCCCATCCATCCCTGCCCTCTGGCACTGGGAAGCCATTCCCTGTGTCCTGTCCCTCCATCCCTTGTCCCCAGTCCGTCTCCAGCTCTCCTGGAGCCCCTTTAGGCACTGGAAGGGGCTCTCGGGTCTCCCTGGAGCCTTCCCTTCTCCAGGTGAACATTCCCAGCTCTCCCAGCCTGGCTCCAGAGCAGAGGAGCTCCAGCCCTGGAGCATCTCCATGGCCTCTGGATCTGCTCCAGCAGCTCCACGTCCTGCTGCTGTTCCCCGGAGCTGGACAGGGCTCTGCGGGGGGGTCTGGCGAGGGCAGAGAGCAGAGGGAGGAGGTGAGGGGCTGTCCAGCCTCTTCAGTGACTCCCTGAGCTCCACGGGCGCTGGCTCGGAGGGCAGCAGTTCTGCCGGGTGCCACTAGATGGTGTGGGATGACCATTCCTCTCCCTCCGCCTGCAGGGACACAGGCCCTGGGCTTGGGAAAAACTCCCTTCCATGGGATACCCCCAACCTGGGCACTGGTTTCTGGGGGAGGGGAGGGATGGGGATGGCCAATGGCAATAGTGAAAGGAACTTAAACAAGGCTCTTATTGCTGGCATTTCAATTTACTAAAATCTATTAATGATGAGCAAGCATTACCTCTTTGATGTGGATTCACTCATCCCGTCAGTGTAAGTCATGTTGGAAGTGTTCCAGGGGAAACCTGGGAGAGACACAGGGAACTGATGCTCGGAACTTTGCACAGCGAAGCTTTACCCACAGAATGTGGTTTCAAAGGCAATAAAAGGTACTGAATTTGCTCCCAAAAAGCCCATTTTTATATCCCTGGGGTGTGGCCAAAGCGTTTCTTTCCCAGCCTTTTCCAAGCTCCATGTTTTGTTTTCACACTTCATGTTTTCCAGGGCTTTGCTCTGAAATTTCTGCTTTTCATGGAGAAAGCAGTTTAAGCACAAGGCAAACACCTCCTGCAGCCACTCTGTCCCCTCCTAAAGGTTAATCCAAAGTGCAAACAGGCTTTGGAGAGGAGGATCCATCCCTGCCAGCCCTGGGAGGAGGGTGGCAGCAGGATCATGGCTTGGCTGGGGTCTGCCACTTCATCCTGGAATCCTGGAATGGTTTGGGTTGGGAGGGACCTTAAAGCTCATCCAGTCCCACCCCCTGCCATGGGCAGGGACACCTTCCACTGGATCAGGTTGCTCCAACCTGGCCTTGGACACTTCCAGCGATGGGGCAGCCACAGCTTCTCTGGACTCAACTGACCCTCCTGCCTCCCTTAATTAGTTACACCTTTAGGATGTAACTGGATGGGGCTTGGACCAACCTGGTGCAGTGGAAGTTGCCCCTGTCCATGGCATGGGGTGGCACTGGATGAGGTTTGAGGTCTTTTCCAACCCAACCCATTGCAGGGATCTGTGACCTTTAATTACTCGATGCCATCGTCCCCTCCTGTGAGGGCACCGGGGAGAATAAAGGCTCTGCAGCCTGTCCTGGCTCCGGCTTTGGAAGGAAACAGGACTTGGATGAGATTTGGGCTCACCTCATGAACTCTGTGAGCTTGGAGGAGAAGACACAGGGATCTTTGAGACAGAAGGAGTTCCCTTGGTGTGCCCATCCAGGTCCTTTTCCTATCCCAGCCCCACCACCCCTTTTCCACCCTCAGATCCGTGGCTGGTGCCGCTCCATCGCATTCCCCTGCAGTTGGTCCTCACATCTTTCCTCTTCTTCCCACATTCACCCTCCACGTGGCCCTGGCTGTCAGGGAGGATGGAAAAGGCTTTTGGAACTGAGTGGGCTCTGGGGGGAAATTGTCCTCTTTGGAAATGGCCTTTTGTTGCCTTGCAGTGCCTCGAAACCCTCTGTTATGTTGCCCCTGAGCTTGGCCCTGACTGCAGCAAATGCTTCCCGAGGGCGGGAAGGAAGGAGCCCTCTGGAATAACTGTGATTCCAACAGGCAGAATTTGGGGAGGTTAGTCCTGAATTTGTTATGGCCCAATAACAGAGTGATTTATTGTGTCAGAGCAATTTATAGAGCAGCGGCTCTGAACCCAAGGGCATCCCGGGCTCTCGCTGCCACAGCAGGAATGTTTGCTCAGGATCTGTTTGCTCCGTGCCTGGAAGAGGCAGCTCCCCCTCAGCTCCCTGCTGGAATGTTGGATCTGTTGCTGAGGTCAGTCGTGTGTTCAAGCGGAGTCAGCAGTGTGATGTAAAGAAAGGATAATTCGTGTAATTAGTGCTGTTCTTCATTTAAACAGGGCTCACTGCAGGTCCTGCGTGTTCCTGGCAGCCCTTCCCGGGCCGGTGGGATCATGCCGTGCTCCAGTGGGAGCCACTGCAACAGGAGAAGATGGAACGGCCTCAGGCCGTGCCAGGGGAGGTTCAGGTTGGACATCAGCAGGAATTCGTGCCTGGAAAGGCTGGTCAGGCACTGGAAGGAGCTGCCCAGGGAGGGTTGGAGTGCCCAGCCCTGGAGGTGCCCAAGGCAGGACTGGCCGTGGCACTCAGAGCTCTGGGCTGGGAGACAAGGTGGGCATCGGGCACAGGGTGGGCTCCGTGGGCTGGCAGAGCTTTTCCAGCCTCAATGACTCCATGATTTCACAGGCCTGTAGCCCATGGGCAAGAGCAGCTCATCGCTGCTTTTATTCTGAGGCCGTTTCTCTGGTTTCTGGTTCAGGCAGCTGGAAACCTGCAAAATTTCAGCACTTTCAGGGAGCTGCTTGTCTGGAATCCCAGAATCCCTGAGGCTGGAAAAGCCCTGCCAGCCCACGGAGCCCACCCTGTGCCTGATGCCCACCTTCTCCCCCAGCCCAGAGCTCTGAGTGCCACATCCATCCTGCCTTGGGCACCTCCAGGGGTGAGGATTCTCCCCTGGAAGAGCAGGTGGGCACTGTGGTCCTGGAGCCAGGGAAGGGTCTCCTTGTGCTTCCTTGTCCTTCGGCTCCTGGACAAGGCAGGAGCACAGAACTGGCTCCATGTTTACCTTTTGAGGTAACAAATTCCTCCCCCAACAGGCTGGATCCGCAGTGGGATCTTCCTGCCAGCTCTGCGCTCTCAGATTTTCCTGCTGGCAGAAGGTGATGGCTCTGGATTCTGTTCCCTGTGTTGCTTGGATGTTCTTGGCATTTATCTGGCGGCGGGCTCTGCTCAGCACTGGGAGGCAGGAGAATAACAAGCAGGATGGGCCCTGGAATCACAGGCAGGGTGAGCTGGAGTGGAGCTGAGGCTGTACTGGGGCTGCTCCAAGGTCTGCTGCGGAAAAGAGGGTGAGGAAAGGCACGGAAGTTCAGGACACCCCGATCTTCTCCCAGCTCTCCCACCTTCCGAGGGGGAAGGAAGCCCAGCAGCCTTTGCTGAACTCTTCCCACCGAAGGGAAGGGGGATTTGCTGCTCCCGCTCTCCCTGCCGAGGGCTGTGTGGGTAAGAGGTGTTGGGGGAGCTGCTGACCCCGGGAATGCCCCAGGGAGGCAGGAAAAGGCTGATTCCCAGGAGCCTGGCTGCTCTGGGTCACCCTCCTGTGCCAACACACTCCGGCCCCAGCAGCTCCAGCTGTTCCCAGCCTGGTCTCAGGATCAGGAACCTCCAGGGGGAGACACCAAAGCATGACCCAAATCCTGGCTCAGGGGGAATGGAGTTTTGGGTGGCAGAACATGAAGTGTTGTCCCAGCAGAGCCACCCGGGGGCTTTTCCAGCCTCAGGGATTCCGTGATGCAGGAATTACCTCCCCAAAGCACAGACTGGAATCAGAGAACAGCCACTGCTGGATGAGTGGGATACACTCCCCTTTTAATCATTATTTTTTCTTTTACTACACATTTCAGTGATTTTTTTTCTTTTTTTTTTTTAATTTTCTGCTCCCTTTTTGTGGTCTCCTCCTTTGTGTCCAACCCTGATTATTCCAGAGCTGTGGCTCCGTGGTGTGGCAGCACTTCCTGCCCTGGGGTTGTCCCAGCTGGAATAACCTCCATCCCCAGCAGCCACGTCCAGGTGCTGCCCTCCAACTGGCACCTCGGGGGATCAACTTAAAGCTGATCCTTGAGAGTTTCCAGCAACAATCTGTACATTGGAACGAGATGGTCTTCAAGGTCCTTCCCACCCAAATCATTCCAGGGTGCCACGAAAACAGAGGTGTGTGACAGCCTGGCCACATCCATGTCCCAAAGCTGGGCTTTATCCCTGGAGCCAGGGCAGATCCCGAGCTCAGCCATCCCTGGAAGTGCTGCTATCTCTTGTCCTTGGGGCAGGACCTCAGGGACATAGAACCGCCGAGCTTTTCCAAGGAGCTGCTCCCTAATTCCCAGAAACAGTTTGTCTCTGTGTCTGCCTTGATTTATGTGCAGTTCAGACGCTGTTAAAAATAATCCAGTGCTAAAATTATATTGTCTAGCTGAGAGCTCCGAGGACGAGGGGACGACACAAAGGGGAGCAAAAGGGTGTCGGGGAAGAGCAGTTGTGCTCTGTGGGAAAGGGCTTTGTCCTTTGCCTGGGCCAGAGCCACTGCCAGGGGCAGGGATAGCGCTGGCACAGCCGGATCACCCAGGGAGAGGCAGGAGATTGGTGCCCACTTCCCCCTATATCCAGGAGACTGGGCATAAAGGAGGTGAATTCGTCCTTTGGTTCATCGTTATTTATTCACCATTTAACCTGTGATTTAGACAAACACTGAGCTCTGAGCGTGGCCTTTCAGCTGGTGATTCCTCCTCCTGCCCCACCAGCTCCCTCCTCCCGGAGCTTTGGATACTTGGATTTATTCTGAAAATACCACGAGCTGCTCTTGTTGTTTTATTAGGAAAAAAACCCTGGAGCCTGTAAAATACAGTTCCCTGGGATAGAGGCTAATCCTCTTATTTCTACACATTTCTGGATGATTAAATGGCTGGATTATTTAAGCAGTGATTTGTTACTGGATTGCATCATCAAGGGGATCTGAGGCATAAATATTGGCTTTGGGCTCCGGCTCGGGGTTGTTGAAAGGGGGAGAAGGTGTTTTGGAGACAAAACCCAGAGAAATTCCATTAAATGAGTGTGTGGAGCAGGAGGTCACAGCGAAGGCCTAAATCCTGTTGGCCTGTGGAGCTTTAACCTTTCCAGAGAGCAGGAACTGCAGCTTTGCCCAGTAAATCTCGGATCTGCCGGCGCTTCCAAGGGAACTCGCCCTCCTGCCGGGCTTGGAAAGGGGTTGGGAGCGTTTGTGGTGTCTGGGCTTGGGTTATTGGACCTGAGGGAAGGGCTGGAGCCGTGTCAGGGGGTCGGGATGGATCTCAGGGAAAGGCTCTTTATCCAGAGGGTGGTGGGCACTGCCCAGGCTCCCCAGGGCAGTGGGCACGGCCCTAAGGCTGCCACAGCTCCAGGAGGGTTTGGATGATCCTCTGGAGAACAGGGTGGGATTGTTGGGGTGTCTGTGCAGGACCAGGAGTTCTAAATGATCCTCGTGGGTCCCTTTCAGCTCAGGAGATTCCCTAATTCTAGGATTATCCCTGCCCCAGATGGTCCCTGGTCATGTTATTGCCAGCTCTGCTCCCTGGACGAGCATCCTCCTCCTTGGGGTCCCTGTCCAGGCTCCAGGTGCCGGGAATCATTTCCTCCCTGCTCCCTGGGACAGCTCCATCCCAGAATCCAGCGGGTGCAGCCTCTGCAAAAATACTGGGAATGGTTAACGGAGATGCTCTGGAGAAAGGTGTCTTTGTGGAGCACCTGCCTTCTCCTGGCACACAGGGAAGACCTTCCCTGCAGGAATTCCCCAGGATGCAGGCGTGGGAGGGCACCCACCAAGTCTGACCTTCCTTGGGGTGGGGAGCAGGACAAGGAGAGGGAAAGGAAAGGGAAAACCTCTGTAGTGGGCAGCTGGAGGATCCCTGGATGAACATCCTCCTCCTTGGAGCCCTGTCCAGGCTCCAAATGCTGTGGCACCCATCCCTGGCTCAGCTGCACCTTCCTCCAGGCCCAGCTCAGCATCGGTTCTAGCAAAGCCCAGACTAAACCTACGAGGTGAAAGGATCTTGGCGTCGCTCCATGCCCAGGAGGACCAGCTCTCCCTCGGATCCGGAAGGGGCTGGAAGACAGGGAGTGTGTCCCGCCGGATGCCTGGAGAGGTTTGGAGGGTCTGGGGCTTTGCTGCTCTGCTTTGGTTGCATCTTCCAGGTGGAATTCCCCAAATTATTCTCAGATGATGATGTGAGGACGGACGGATGCACTGAGGACTTCAGGAATGGTACGTGAGGGATACAGAGGGATTGGGAAGAAACTGCGTCACTGGAAAATTGTTTGGGTTCTGGAAAATTCCCTGGGCTTGGGTTTGGAGAGAGGAAGGGGAGTGGGAGGGACTTTGGCTCTGGGTCTTTCTATCTCTTTCTGTGTCTTTCTGCAGCTGATCCCCTAAAACCAAGTGGCTGGAATATTGGATGGATGGGATGGGATGTGGCTGAAAATCAAGGATCACCACTGGCAGGATGTGCCCTCTGCAAGAGTTTGGCTTCCCAAGGTTTCCAAGTGCTCTTGGAATGACCCAAATCCCCCAAAATTGCAATAATAAAAATATCCTAAACCTAATCCCGAGATTAAAACAAGTAGGAGCAGGAAGGGTGGTTTGCTGTGGGTTTAGACCCAGAGCAGGGCTGGAAAACGCAATTTCTCAGCTGCTTGGAGAAATTCAGTTGGAAAATAAGACAAAGTAAATATTTAGCAGAGCTTGGACAATCCGAGGCGTTATTGCAGTGGGAATTCTTCGCTCTGGAACATTCATCCTTTCAGCTGTGGTGTTAATAAACCCTCTGACAGTGGGGCTGGAGCTGCTCCCTGTTCCCCCTCCCTGCTCCCACCTCTTCTTTAAACACAAGTCCTGCTCTGTAATGAATCCACCCTTCCATGCAAATGAGATTCCAAATAAGAAGTAATTAACTTTATCAAATTGACATTCCCCTTTAGAACCGAATGTCAACAGTGCCTTTGGAAACAAGGCAGAGCTGCTCTTTGCAGAGCTGGGGGGTGGTTCCGGGGGCTTGGAAAATGCAGGAAAACCCAAACAAGGACAAATTACCCATTTTGGGGGGCTGTGGTTCGTTGCTTGTTGCTGTTCCAAGGGGAACAGCCAAAGGATTCTGGGATGGAACGACTCCACCTGCTCCCAGCTGTCCACAAACCCCTCTGTGCTATTCCAGGTGAGGCTTTTAGATAATTCCAGTTTTAACTGGTGCTTAAATGTTAAAGCAGGTTTAGCCGAGGGTGTTTCTAGAGGGGGAACGCACAGGAGAGGAGGATTCCAGCCTGAACTTCCACCTTCCTCCCGAGCTCTGGGTTTGACTCCTCTGGTTTTAGAAAGAGAAAAAAATAAAGGATGGATTACAAAGCGTGGCCCTGGAGTGGAGGCCAAGCCCAGGGCTCCTGGAAAAGGGAACGTTTGCAAACTGGGAAGTTCCTTCAAAACCAGAAGGGAAACCCCAAGAGTTTAATGTCCTGCATGGAAAGAAACCCCCTTTTCCATGGCAGTGGAAGCGTGGAGTGTTTTCTTGCTGCCCAGAAAATGAAGTTCCTCGTTTCCCTTCCCTGTCCTTGCAGCATCAGAGCAGGATTAAACATGGAAAATCCAAAGGTGGCAGGAAATGCCAATTTATTTCAGCACGTTGGGTAAAAACAGGGACTCGGCTGCCTCGGCAGAACGGGGGGTTTGGAGTCTGGAAGAGCAGATTTCTCCCATTTGGATTACGATTTTAGCAGGATTTCTTTTCCCACTGGATAATCCCTGTTTTCCTGGTGTGGGTGGCTGCCCAGGGCCGGGATCAGCAATCAGAAGCTTTGGGTCTAAGGACACGGTGCAATAAAAATGGATTTCTGAAATTCTTCGGAAGGTTTCAATTGCCCGTGGAATCCCACAAGGGTTTGGGTGGGAAGGGATCACAAAGATCATTTATTCCACCCCTGCCATTCTAGAAGGTGCCAGTGGGATTTGTGGCAACAATAAATGGGATAAACTTCAATTTAAAGGATGATTTTGTAGGATTGGGAAAGAATGGGAGGGGAGGAGGAGAGAGCTTTGGGGGGATGTAAAACCATTTGAAAACACACTTTTAATTCAACTCAAAATCCATCTCTTAATTAAGATTTGGGGGGAAAAAACCCCAATCCCAAACCCTCAATGTCATCAGTGGAAATAATCCCCGGGTCTGCGATCTTAATCTTCCTTTACACATCTGGAGAGGGAATTCCGGGGCAATCCCAGAAACCTCTCCCGGCTGGATGAGCGCGAATGAGCGAGCCCAGGGAAGTGCAGCTCGGTGGCCCTTTGTCACGAGCCTCCTTGTCCCAATATTGACTCTAGACACCTACACTTTGTTCTCTTCCTTACCGGGACGGCTCCCAAGTGCTGGCAAAACAAACGTCACGTGCTCCGAGGGCTCCACGACGTTTGGAATCGGCGGCTCCTCGGCCCGACCTCCCTGTTTGCTTTTGGACGCCGTGTTTTTCTCTCCCCTCTGTTTGTTCTCCCTGGCTGGAGGTCACCCAAAGTAAATGCAGGGGAGGGGGGGTTTCTCTCCCTGCTGGTTCCTGGGGTGGAGTTTGCCTGCACCCAGCGGGATGGATGTGGCCCTGGGGCAGCGCTGTGGGGTTTGGGGTCGGGGGGGACGCGGCCCCTTCGTCTCTCCTGGCAGCTTGGAGGTGACGAAGGCAACGGGAGCTCGTTCAGCAGGAAGAAGGGAATCCACGCCAAGGGATATTCCTGCTTTGCACAGAACCCAGAGATGGGATCAGTTGTTTGAGAGGCTGGAGGGGGAACCAGGAAAAGCCAAGTGGTCACTTGCCCCTGCCCTTCCCACATCCCTGACTCTTCTGGGAGCGTCAGAATGGTTTGGGTTGGAAGGTGGTTTAAAGCTCGTCCTGTTCCCCGGGCAGGGACACCTGCCACTAGCCCGGGTTGCTCCAAGCCCTGTTCAACCTGGCCTTGGACACTTCCAGGGATGGGGACGTGTTTCCCAAAGCAACATTCCCTCCAGAGCGTTGCTCCCGGCCCTGATCCCATCCCACGGCATTCCCTGGCACTGCAGCTGGAGCAGGGCTGGCTCTCCCTCCACCCTCCCAGCCAGTGATGCTGATTTCAGATACACCTGTTTCGCCTCTTTGCCATTTTCCATGGGAAGATTCCTGCTCCAGAGCTCTCTGCACACGAGGCAGCTGCTTCTCCAAACACCAGCACTGACTTCCTGGCCCTGCAGAACTTCCATCCCCAGTATTCCCAGCTGGAATGGTCCAGGGTGACTCCAGAGAGCCGTTTCACAGGTCCCGTGTGGCTCCCTGGGGAACATCCATCCCTCCTCCACACCCACCCCTTGCATTGGGGAGTCCAAGCCCTGCCAGGACATCCCCAAAATCTCCTCTCCAGGTGAACACCCCCAGCTCTCCCAGCCTGGCTCCAGAGCGGACAATTCCTTCCACTAGAAGGAATTCTTTACCAATATTGATGAGTTAGATGTTTTCCCACTCCCACCTTTCCGGGCAGGACAATTCCTGCTCTCACCTCCTCTGGAACAACCCCAGGAGGTGCCTGCCCCGCTCCCCCCATTTCCCCGGCCCTGCAATCAAAAGCCATTTCTAGCAAATGTGTTTGCTTTGTGCTGAATTACTCACAACGCTGCCAAGTACAACCACACCAGCTGTTAATTAGAGTTTAGCTTTTATTACCAAAAAGTCTGCTCTGTTGATATGGAAAATGGGAATAAAAAGTCATTTAACCTATTGTGATGTGAAAATAAACGATGACTTGTTGGTTTAATTAAATAGTCTATTTACCCAGGCTCGGAGTGTTTGAACACACGCAGGATTAGGAGCGGCGTTACCGGCTCGTCTCCTGTTGTCGGGATAATCCGGGCTGTTTGAAGTGACAGTCACCTGCTAAATGGCCCATTGATCCCACCAGGAATCTTGCAGCGGGAATGTCCGAGGGTTTGCTTCCCTCTCCTTCACCGCCAAGGAACAGCCACATCCTGCTCCTGGAATCATCCCTGCGCAGCGAGCGGCATCAGTTGCCCGCATCCAGGTGTGTGTGTAAGTTCTGCTTCCCAAAAACATTCCTGATGGGGACGTTTTGGGTTGCATGGGAAGAGAGAGCTGGGGGGGGTTCACCTGGAGAAGGGAAGGCTCCATGGAGAACTGAGAGCCACTTGCAGTGCCTAAAGGGGCTCCAGGAGAGCTGGAGAAGGACTGGGGACAAGGGATGGAGGGACAGGACACAGGGAGACGGTTTTAAATTAAAAGACGAGGAGTTTAGATGGGATGTTGGGAAGGAATTGCTGGCTGGGAGGGTGGGCAGGCCCTGGCACAGGGTGCCCAGAGAAGCTGTGGCTGCCCCTGGATCCCTGGGAGTGTCCAAGGCCAGGCGGGAGCAGCCTGGGCTGGTGGGAGGTGTCCCTGCCCGTGGCCGGGGGTGGCACTGGATGATCCTGAAGGTCCCTTCCCACCCAAAGCACCCCGTGGCTCTGCAGAACCCGCCCCGTCCGAAGCGGCGGCCGCTGCCGGGGCTGCTCTGCGGGAGCGGCTCAGCCCGGCACGGCTGTTTACTTACTCTTTCACACTGTTTGTGTAGCCA
The DNA here is from genome assembly GCA_013396755.1 of Sclerurus mexicanus. Lineage (NCBI taxonomy): Eukaryota > Metazoa > Chordata > Aves > Passeriformes > Furnariidae > Sclerurus > Sclerurus mexicanus. Next base: position 150,132 of record VWZF01001788.1, on the reverse strand, counting down.
GAAGTCTTGATCTTGTATTTATCTCCTCTTAAAACAGCTACAGTTTATAGTTCAAACACATTAATCATCTCCAAGCCTTTAAAGGGCTTTTTAAGTGGAGACACTGCTTTTGTTTGACTTTTAATTTCGATTTCGAGTCTCCCGTCGGGACCTGCGGGTGCTTTCGAGGGCGTGAAGGAGCCGCGGCTCCTGCGAACCGTGAGCTCCTCAGGGTGTCCGCACCCCAAAAACCCCTCCGGGGAGCTGCCAGGGACCCTTCGGGGTGGCACCAGCACCTCGTTGGGCTGGTTCCTTCCCTTGGGTGATGCTCTGCTCAGCATTGCCCTGCTGGCCAGCTCCTTTGTGGAGGGTGTTGGGGTGCTCCTGGATTCCCGGTGCCGCATCTCCAGCACCGGGATGGACATTCCAGCGTGGCCTTGAGGGTGGGCTGGGAGCTGCTGCCAGCCCGGGCTGTGCGGTCTGGCGGGGTGGAGGTGTTAATGCGCCCGGGGCTTGCTCGGCTGAGCCGCTCCAGGGCTTGAATTTCAATTTTTGCCGTCCCTGGCGCTTATAAATAGAGGCTGGAGTGTCCCGGCTGAAGGTTAGAGAGGGTCGGGAGGGCTGGCAGAGCACGGGCTGCCTAAGGAGGGAACTCATCGCTCTTCGGGGCAGCCTTGCCTCGAGCAGTTGTACAATAGTGTACACCTGTTATATATAATAATAAATATTTTTATTTACTATTTACTGTTGGCGCTACTCAGGGATTTTAGCAAAGCTTTTGTTGTAGAATCACAAAGTCACTGAATGGTTTGGGTTGGGAGGGACCTTAAAGCCCATCCAGTGCCACCCCCTGCCATGGGCAGGGACACCTCCCACCAGCCCAGGGTGCTCCAAGCCCCGTCCAACCTGGCCTTGGACACTCCCAGGGATCCAGGGGCAGCCACAGCTTCTCTGGGCACCCTGTGCCAGGGCCTGCCCACCCTCACTGTAAGAACCTTCTTATATCCAAGGAAATGTTGTTGGGACGAGGGTTTGCCAAGGGAGGGCTCGTGGGTGCCAGGGCCTCGAGGTAAAAGGTGTGAAGGGTGTGGAATTGGCCAGGAAGGTTTTCCTGGAGGGTGACACATCCTTGTTTTCCCTGTGAGCTGGGTGGCTGCTCTCTGTCATGTTTATTTTAAGCGATTTTGGGAATGATCCCTGTTTACTGACAGTGGTGATGTTGAACTCCACCAGAGAGGCTCAGACAAGCTTCCCAACAACTTCCAGGGAGGTTATTCCTGCTCCCCTGCAAAATCCTGCCTGGAAATTGGGACAGGCACACTGGGGTTCAGCTCTCCCTGTGCCAGCCGTGCTGCTCCTGCACATCCTGCTCTTCAGGTCCATGTGCCTGTTGTCCCTGTGCCCAGTAACCCAAAATTCCCTCGTTTCCTTTGTTACTTTCCAGGAAATTAACCTGTCTCTTGCTGTGGAGGTCAGTGCACCAGAAGTCTTTATTTTTATATAAAACCATCAGAAACAGGTGAGGTTGGAGGTGAAGTGTCAAACGTGCAGTTACAAATCTCCTCCAGGTTGGGCCAAACTGATTCATGGTCTCATTTGTGCTCCCTTAATTCCAGGGAAATACTGATTTTTGTACAAAACCACCTTTATTAGGCCAAAGTGGACATCAACACCCAAGCCTTCAGCCCAAAAACCTGTCCCTGGAGCGCCTCTGCAGCCCTGCAATTGTAACCAAAGCTTTTTCCATGAGATGTCAGTGTGGCACAGGAGTTCGATCCGGGTTTGTTGCTGAGCGAGGAATCCACCACTGGCAAACCATGGAAAGCCATCCCCTGGACCACCCCCAAGCTCCAGCTCATTCCCAGCTCACGGCATTCCTTTTCTCGTGGAGGGGGGCAGGATTTGCTGTGCTGATGCCGGGCCATGAAAAGGCTGCACGGTTAGACCGGGGTGAGAGGGGTCTGCTCAGCCCATGGGGCTCCTCCTGCCCTTGCGTGTTCCACTCTTTCACCCCACTGGGCTTCCTTCACATCCCAAAAATCCAGCTCGGGATGCTCCCAAACATTAAGCAGGAAGAAGTAGTGCTGTAAGAATATTTTGGGTCATTTTTATGCACCAGAAGTTACCAAAACTGGGAGAAGAAAACCCCAGCCCCTGCAGTGCTGCCTCTGGTTCCCACCTGCCTGCCACGAGGGATTGAGGCAGGACTCCATTAATTTGGGGAAATGGGCATGTTTGGGCGATGTTTTCCCTGACATTCCGGAATAGCCCCGATGGGATATTGTCCCTGCAGAGCCAGGGTGTGGGGACAGCTGGAGGTGACTCCATGTGCTCAGAGCCAAGTGCTTCCCAGCCTGAGCCGCTGGTGGGACCAGAGCGAGGAATGAGATTTATTAGGGACAAACCAGCCTGACAGAAAATGGGAAAACCGGCCAATCCCACAAGACCACGGCTCTGACCCAGCAGGGGGTTGTTTAGCTCGGGTTGCCTCGTGCTGGTTCCGCATGAGGAATTTTTGGGATGAAGGTTTGGCTCTAATACGGGGATGAGCTTGTAACTAGAGTCCCACATCAGCTTCTGCTCGTCCTGGCCCTGGCCCTGGCCCTCCTGCAGAGCTGCTGTAGTGCTCTCCATGGTCTTCTCTGTGATCTTTTCCATGATCTCCATGCTGTTCTCCCGGGAGGCCTCCCCAATGGTCTCTGTGATGTTCTCCTTGATGTTCTCCTTGAGGGTCATCCTGATGGTCACCCCGATGTTCTCCGTGATGTTCTATTGGAACAGCTGCCCAGGGCAGTGGTGGAGTCACCATCCCTGGAGTCATTCAAAAGACACTGGGGTGTGGCACTTGGGGACATGGTTAGTGTTGGACCTGGCAGTGCTGGGTTAATGGTTGGGCTCAATGACCTCAGAGACCTTTTCCAACCTTAATGGTTCCATGATTCCATGTGCTCCATGGTGTTCTCCACGACGCCCTCCATGTGCCGTGGCCACCAGCCCTGGATGAAAGGGGAAGGCTGCTCATCCTCCCCGTCCGTGGGAGGTGGGTTGGCGTGGCAGCAGCCCCTCCCCTCCCCTCCCCTTCCCTCCCCTCCCAGAAGGGTTTAATTGCCCCTCTGACGAAGCCGTGCTTGGCCAGGGGTCCTCAGTTCTGGATTTGACAGGAGGGAGCAGCTCCAAAGGCTGGGAAGCCCATGGAAAGCCTCCTGTTGACCTCATCAGGGGCTGGATCGATGGCTGATGGCAGACAAAGGGCTGTCCCTGCACAGCTCTCCAGCCCCAGCCCTTCCAGCAGCCAGGCCTCCGGAGCCGGGGGGATTTATCTCCTCTCCGGGTAACGGGCACGCTTGGATAGTTCCGATATTGCCGAGCCCTTTTCCTTCTCCCGTTTCAATTGGATATTTAAATCCAGTAATATGGGCAATAATCTGCATGTCTGGGATTAATATAACGGCCTGTGTTCCTTGAAGGCCTCGCTGATCCCGGAGTTAATTTAATCTTTTATTAACGGGAACCACCTCATGTGGTGTCCGGTGGGCCTGGGGAGAAGCTTCCAACTCCAACAGATGCCACAGGGGTGGAAACACCAGCAGCCAATTCCTGCTTTTCCACAGAAACAGCAACAACAAGGCTCGGGCCAAGAGCCTTCTCCTGCTTGGAGAGATTGTCTCCGAGGGACAGGAATCGCCAGGATGCAGAACTCACAGTGGAGGCTCTGGAATGGTGAAGGAGATGGTTGGAGGCATCTCCCCTGCCCTCAGCAGCTCTCCAGGCACAAGAGCCAAAGGAAAACGTCGACTCCCCAGAGCCAAAGAGGTTCCACGGATCCATCCTTTGGCTGCTGTGCAATGGGGGAAAATAGGGATAATGGCACGTTGGGAAAGGGCCATTCCCTGCTGGAAATGCTGCTCTGTGGGAATGTCAAAGCCTGGATTTGCCAGACTGTGGGTGTTGGAGTAGCCACTCTCCACGGTCCCTGTGATCCATGTTGTCCCTGTCCAGTGGGAATTGGACAGCACAGGGTGCCCAGGGAAGCTGTGGCTGCCCCTGGATCCCTGGAAGTGCCCAAGGCCAGGTTGGACGGGGCTTGGAGCACCCTGGGCTGGTGGGAGGTGTCCCTGCCCACGGCAGGGGGTGGCACTGGATGGGCTTTAAGGTCCCTTCCAACCCAAACCATTCCGTGATTCCATGATATCTCACTGTTGGGTGACTCCAGCATTCCCTGGGGGTGCTGCTCCCATTGGATCCAGATGGGGAGAGGCTCCATGCAGAGGGAACCCATTAGCAGCAGCCGTATTCCAAGGAATTTCTCTGCAATTTCCCTCCCCTCACACCCCTTATCCCCAAGCACGAGCCCTCCCCGGGCTTCCCTTTGGGCCATCTCTGCACTGACTCTCCTGAACTCGCCTGTTTTCCCTTCATCCTGTTTTGGGGATGTGATGGAGCTGGGCAGCCTGGAGGCCCCGTGCCAGAGGGAAGCAGGTCTCTGTGGGACAGCTGGATGCCTCTTCTGGGATGTGCTAGAAGTCAACCATGGGATTCATGGATCGGGGAGACTTTTGGGACTGATTTGCCTTTGATGCAGATTCCTTCAAAAATACGGCACCGGCGCGGGGCTCATTTTTCCAGAGAGATTTCAGCTGCGGCTTCCCTGAGCCACCTCAGATGTGATGAAGGATGTGCTCTCCAGTCTGTGATGGAAAATCCATATTTTCCATCCGTGCCAGGGCTCTGAGGAGCCTTGTTCCCTTTCCGGGTGTCTCAGAGTGGCAGCAAGTGGGCCGAGCAGAGTTGCAGAGCCAAAAAGGTTCCCCCTGCGCCTCCTGTTCTCCAGGATAAGCCCTCCAAGCTCTCTCAGCTGCTCCTCACAGGACTTACTCAACCGACTCCCTTCCCAAATCCATTCTGAGGGCAAATCTGCCTGACAGGAGCTTTTCCAAGGAGCACCATCATCCCTCTGACTCTACTCGTGTCTTTGCCGTGCTCCAACACACGCCCTGTTATGTCTCATTGTTTAATGGGTACTTGGCACATCCTTGGAATGAGCCTGTGTGGGACCCATTGGAGATAAACTCTTCCCCATTAACATCATCTGGAAGTTTTTATGGGCTTGATGAAAAATCTACCTGGGACACATCATTGCTTTATGTCTTGGAGAAGTAAGACCTGAGAGCCTCGGAGAGACTCATCAGCCATTAAGATGAAGGGATAATTTGTCTCTCCTCCTCCTTAACCGGGGGCTCAGGGATCCTTTCTAGGTAAATACAACATTCTGCTGCCTTCCTGGCACGGGGAGAAGGGCAAAGCCCCTTCCTTGGCAGCTGAGGAAGATCCGCATCAGCCACCCAATTTAGGGAAAAATATTGTTTTCTCCTAATTAAGCAAATCGGTGCAGGCGAGGTCGGTGCCTCAGGGCACTCACAGTTTGTACCTCCCCGACAGGAGCTTTCTCTGCATTGTGATCACCACGGAGGGGTCCTGGGGCCGGAGCACCGGGGCAGCTCTGGGGATGTTACTGGGAGATTAATGAGGAGGGGAGGGGGAGGGAGTTCCCACCAGCGTGTGCATGACGGCTGCGGATGATATTCCATTGCATATGCGGGTGGTGCAAGAGCTGGGAGAACGCTCCTGTCTGGATTTGCTTCGCGACCTTCAGAGGCCACGTCCCCCCATCCCCCTTCTTCCTGCACATCAGAATTCACGTCTTCATTCTGCCCTGTGATTGGAATTCCCTCTGGCAGGAGCAGATTCAGGGATGTTAACACGTGGGACAGACAAGAAAACAACCTGGGGGGCAGCCCCGGAGGGAGCCTGGGGCAGGATGGTCCTGCTGCCCCAGGGAACAGCCAATGGGTTGGGCTGGAAGGGACCTTGGGAGAGATTCCTGGGTCCAGTTCTGGGCCAAAACCAGCAGGAGGATGTGGAGCTGCTGGAGAGAGTCCAGAGGAGGCCCCGGAGATGCTCCAAGGGCTGGAGCCCCTCTGCTCTGGAGACAGGCTGGGAGAGCTGGGGGGGTCACCTGGAGAAGAGAAGGCTCCAGGGAGACCTGAGAGCCCCTTCCAGAGCCTAAAGGGGCTCCAGGAGAGCTGGAGAGGGACTGGGGACAAGGGATGGAGGGACAGGACACAGGGAATGGCTTCCTACTGCCAGAGGGCAGGGACGGATGGGATATTGGGAAGGAATTGTTCCCTGGGAGGGTGGGCAGGCCCTGGCACAGGGTGCCCAGAGCAGCTGTGGCTGCCCCTGGATCCCTGGAAGTGTCCAAGGCCAGGCTGGATGGGGCTTGGAGCACCCTGGGCTGGTGGGAGCTGTCCCTGCCCACGGGATGAATTTAAGCTCTCTCCCACCCAAACCATTCCATGACATTCCCATCTCTGTATCCGTCCATGTGCAGAGGTGCCACTGAAGAGCCTCCGAGTGTCCCCGAGCCAGCACAGAGCAAGTCAAGGGCGTGAATTTTTTAATATTCCAGCCAAGCAGCCCTTGGCCAGAATTCCATCTTTTTATTAAAATCTGATCCAAAGCCTTCATCCACGGTAGTATTTTTTCTGTCTTTAAGATCTTAGTGCTTATAAATGTCATCACCCCTGGCTTTTATTCCGTTCCATGAACTCTGGCAGACTCGGGAGGCGGCGGTTTATTGTTCCAAGGAGCCGCTCGGCAGGTCGGGAGCTGCGGGGCCCGGGAAGCTCCTGCCGGAGCCTTCCCGGTGCTGAGGCCCTATAAATAATCCTGATGGGAAGAGACGCTGTCGGCTCCGATCCGTCAGCCCCCCGCGCTCACACAGAGGCAATTTGCTCTGTCGTTTGGAGCCGTGCGAAGGAAGGGGAACGGGAGCATCCTCAGCTGCTGATGGCTCACCAGCGGCCGGCCGGGCTGGGAGAGGAGCTCAGGGTGCCGGAGCCTGGAAATTTCCGCCGGATGGCACCGGGGGCTCCGGCAGCTCGCTGGTGTTTGACGTTTCTTTGCTCACGCCTTGCGTTCCACAGCCTCTTCCACCTGTTTTCCCAGCCCTTTGCACTCTGGAATCCCAGTGTAATTCCTAAACCTCAGGCTTCTCGTTCTTGCTCCTAAACCCTGGGCTCATAATTTCTGCTCCCGAGCCCTGAATTCATGACTTTTGCTCCTAAACCCCAGACTTCTAATTTTCACTTGTAAATCCCAGGGTCCTAATTTTCATTCCTAAATTTGGGCTCCAAATTTTTGACTCCTTCGATGAGCGTCGAAGTCCCTTCTGACCCAAACCATTTCAGGATTCTGTGATATTGAAGGCCCTTTTCAATCCAAACCATTCCGGGGTCCTGTGATTCTTCTGTGGCTCTGATCAGCCCCGGAGGGATTTTTCCAGGTGAGGAGCATTTCCTTGTCCCCAGGATCAGCTCTTTCCTCTGCCTCCTCATTCCCTGAGGGATCTGCTCCTACACTTCTTTGAGCATCACCAGCCAAAGTGGCCAGTCCTGTGTGAGGAACCCCCAGCCCCTGGTCCTGCTCCCATGGGTGCTCAGCAGAGCCACAGGTGGATTTGGGCTCCTCTGGTTGATCCCAAGGTTGGAGTGACCAGGATGCTGTGGGCAGTGGGTCTTGGGAATGGACATTCCTGTCACACCGGAGCATTTAAGGCCACATGGTGCATTCCTGGTTGTCACTTTGCTTCAAAGCCAGCCCATGGTGTGTCCCTGACCTGCAGAGCCATCAGCACGAGGAAGTGGGATGGATCCAACCCGCCATAAGGAACACCAGCACCAACCACAGCCTCTGCTTGGTGCTGGGATACAAGCCCTGATTCCAGAATAAAGGGTTTTCATAGAATCAAGGAATGGTTTGGGTTGGAAGATCATCCCGTTCCACCCCACAGACTGGGACACCTCCCACTGTCCCAGGTTATTCCAAGCCCCGTCCAGCCTGGCCTTGGACACTCCCAGGGATCCAGGGGCAGCCGCAGCTTCTCTGGGCACCCTGTGCCAGTTTCCCCACCTTTTCTCTCCGGTGGATTTCCCAGGTGAGCACCTTCTGCCTGGCCATGACCCCTGACCTTCCTCAGCCCTCGGGATGCTGCTCCCCAGGCCCGGGTTAATCCACCGAGTATTTAATTGATTCATTATTTTCCTCCTCCCGCTCCAGGTACGGGTGTTTTCCTAACCCTTCCCATTCATCCAGCCCTGTTTTTCCCACTGTGGGGTTTTCCCCTCCCTCTCTGTGCACAAACAGACAAGACAGCTTAGGAGCTCTTATCTGCAAAGGGGAAAAAAATCAGCCTAATCCCCATTTAATAAGGGAATATCAGCAGGTAACATGTTCAATATGGCAAAAGAGCCCCAGCACCAGGTCAATAGGGGAGCTATAATTTTGAGCAATAAACAAAGCCTGCTTTTAATTACTTCTGTGAAATTGCTTGATCCACGCATGATTAAATATTCATTCTGTGTAACTAGACAGTTTCTTTGTATATAGATCCATATTAAATTTACTTGGCGTCCTGCCCACACAACACATCTCATAAATTCCTTTTAATGTGCTGCAGCTTTGAAGACGTTTTCCCTCCCCTTCCCTCCTCCCCCTCCTCAGCTCATTTGGATAAAGAGCTGATGGAGCTTCCTCACCTGGGCGGGATACACATGGAATCTTTTAGGAAGGGAAATGATGGAATTTGGGGGAGACACGGCGAAAATGAACCTTCTGGTGGCTCGGGCATGGATCTGCCTGGGGAAAAAGCGAGTCCCAGCCCTTGTTTTTCCATGGCCTTGCCAGTGAAGTACTTTGGCAGCGGGTGCAGGAGGGGAAAATCTCCCTCCCTTTAAAGCAGAGCCAGGGCTGATGTAAATATTTATGTAATATTTTATTACAATCTGAATTCACTTCTTGATTGAAAACATTTCCCAGTAACCTCCTGGAAAATCAAATTAATGTGTAATTGAAGGGTCTTGCTTTGGGGTGTTCTGTTTGAATGGAGGGTTTAGCAGGAATGCTCGTGGCCGCGGGTTCCATTGGGAGTATCCCGTTGGTGGGGGGTGCCCAAGGATGAGCAGACTGCGCCCGGATTCAAAAATAGAGGAAAAATAGCTGCTTCCTTGGGAAATCCTGATCCTTCCCAGCTCACCCACTGCCAGCAGCAAACCTCCTGCTTTTCGTGCCTCTTTTTATTGGCTCGAGGGTTCATTGGTCGTTCAGGGGGGTGCTGATCCCATCCAAGGGCATCGACAGCCCACGGAGCATCCCACTGACTCCAGTGGGATTGGGTGGTCCCGGCACGGAGGGCTTTGAACCCCCCTCAGTGAGGGAACAGGGAGCGTGGGAGGCTTTGAGGTCTCTGCCCCAGCTGATGGAAATCCTGAGGGATAACGATTCCGGCCTGACCATTGTGGTGACCTCTGGATCCTTCTGGGAACCGTCACCTCCCTCCCTTCAAGCTCAGGAGGGGACCATGGATGGACATGGGATGGGATGGTACAATTATCATTTTCCCCAGCAAAGGGCAGCAATGGTTTGGGCTCTTCTATTTCCAGACAGAACAGGAACATCTTCAGAGAATCCTGGAATGGTTTGGGTGGGAAAGGACCTTAAACAGCACCCACTGCCACCCCCTGCCATGGGCAGGGACACCTCCCACCAGCTCAGGTGGCTCCAAGCCCCGTCCAACCTGGCCTTGGACACTTCCAGGGATCCAGGGGCAGCCACAGCTTCTCTGGGCACCCTGTGCCAGGGCCTGCCCACCCTCCCAGCCAGGAATTCCTTCCCAATATCCCAATCTGGGACAGGAAAAATCAGCTGATCCAGCTCTAACATCAGCAAATGCCAGACTTGGGTTCTCCAGGTGCATCTGACGGTGGCACTTGAAAGTCTCGGTGTCTCCCGTCTCCCATCACTCCGTGGAGGTCTCCGAGCCAAACCTCCATCCATCCATCCATCCATCCGTGTTTGCTTTTCCACCACAGACCTCTTTACTGGTATTGCAAACGGAATCGAAGAGCCAGCAGGGTTTACAATTACAAATATATTTGTTCCTGTCATCGAGACTCCATTGTTTAATGAAAACTAATTCCGCAGAACATAATTACTCAACGGGAAAAAATCTCTGGAATAATCAGCTGAGCGCTGATAAAGCTCCGTGCCAGCCCGCTTCCAAACCTGGCAGCACGTGGGGTTCAGAGCCCTCCTTGCCCCTGGCACGGGGCTGGGGGTGTGCAGGGGCAGAGCACGGAGCTGCTGCTCCCGCTCCAGTGGGATTCAGCTTGGGAATAGTCCGGTTTCTGGCTGAATTCCCAATATTAATTACCCAGCCTGTGTTCCAGCCCACAGCTTGTTCCCTGTTATCTTCTGTGGCAGCAGCTTCTATCAAAGCCTTCCTCTGCTTTCCTCCCCTTTTTAGCCTTAATCTCACATCCAGGATTTTCCCATCCAAACAAAAGGATGTTTCATCCAATGAGGATGCCACTAATGTTTAGGAAGCATTATTTTTATTGTACAGAACAAAAAAGCCCCCTCATGAATTCCTTGGAGATCCAAGACTTCGAGCTGGAGGAACAGACTGCTTTTAAATTTAAAATCAGGGAATACAGGAGTTGTAACGAGGAGGCAACGGCACCAAAGGACGGGCAAGCCAATTAGTTGGCTTTAAAACATTGTATTCATTAGGCTGAAAATAAAGCCAAACTTTTGAAAGATAATTGCATCTTTTAAATATCCTTGTTCTCGAGCCACGCTCGGCTCATAAATATGCATTATTATATAATCCTTAAAAACCCACACTGCCATTAATAGGGAGCACAGAAAGGGCGTGAAGTGTGAGTTTCTGACATGAAATCAAACAAGAAAACCAACAAAAGCGACGAGATTTGCCTGGGAAAGCTCAGCCTGGCACTTTGGTGTCCCAGCCCGGGGCTGGAGGGATGTGGGGAGCTCCGGGAACCGAGATCCTGCGGGGACAGCGGTGGAAGGGCTGGATCCCGGATGGACCCAGCAGATCCCAGCTCCTGGCTCAGCTCCGGGAATCAATCACCTGCGCTCTGAGGGCAGGGGCTGCTGGGCTGTGGGCTCTGTGGCAGAACCAGGAGCACCATGCCATGCCATGCCATGCCATGCCATGCCATGCCATGCCATCCCATCCCATCCCATCCCATCCCGGTGATAAATCCAGGGACCTCTGTGAGTGTCTTTGCCCCAGACCTCTCGGGCTGAGACTCTTAAGCCCAGCCTTGGTCCAGAGAAGCCCTGACCAGGTTGTTATCCCAGATTGCTCCAAGCTCCGTCCAACCTGGCCTTGGACACTTCCAGGGATCCAGGGGCAGCCACGACTTCTCTGGGCACCCTGTGCCAGGGCCTGCCCACCCTGCCAGCCAGAAATTCCTTCCCAATATCCCATCCATCCCTGCCCTCTGGCAGTGGGAAGCCATTCCCTGTGTCCTGTCCCTCCAGGCCCTTAGAGATTCCTGAGGACGGGTCTTTCCGGTGGCTTTTCCTGCCCCAGAATGTTGCTTCCCTCCCTTTCTCTCTCCACTTTCCTGCAAAATGAAGATTGAAAAGATTTATTTCATTTCCAGACAAGGCAGGAGTGAATCAATGCAAGGCTGATATTTCAGGAACACAAAGCACTCCCAGTAATAAATTATCCTTCTATTCCAAGTGTGGAGCCGGAGGTTCAACCTGCCGAGGTGGCACAACGTGACGTGGATCCAGCAGCACATTCCTGCTGTTTCTTGTCCCTCATTATTCCAGTAATAAGTTGTTATATGATAAAACAAGATAATTACCGGCCCCCTTTGGGAAGGCAGCTCCGAGCAACAATTGCAGAATATATGACAGATTAAATGAATTTTCTGCCATTTTGCTTTATTTTCCAATCTCTTTCAAGGTAAATTGGTTCCTGCAGTCCCTCCCATTTTTTATTCACTCTGGGCTTTGTTAAGAAAATGAAACTTCAGGACTGAGCATCTTGTTTGGGCACTCCCAGGTGCTGCACAGGGATGGGATTGTGTCCTCCAGGTGAGTCCCCCAGCTCTCCCAGCCTGTCCCAGAGCAGAGGGGCTCCAGCCCTGCAGCATCTCCGTGGCCTCCTCTGGATCTGCTCCAGCAGCTCCATGTCCTCCTGCTGTCGGTCCCCAGAGCTGGACAGGGATCTCCCCTGAGCGGGGCAAATGGCGTGAGATTTTTGGAAAACAAGACTGGGTCACCCCTTCTCCAACCAGGCCATAAATGTCACTTACATGGGGTGTTCATCCCACTGGGCTTATCCTATTCTTCCCTTGGGATCACTGGGAAGTCCCCTGGTGCTTTCAGGGAGCTGGATGTGACCCACGAGGGCACACAGGGAGGAGCAGGGCGTGGGCAGAGCTCCGGGCATGGAAACCCCCTGAAAGCAGGAGGCCTTGGCAGGCTGTGAACTCCACCAGCTCTGCCCAGCTTTTGTGCCATTGGAAAATGGAGGCTACTGGGGTTTAATAATTAATCCAGGCTTTATTCAAGGCTTTCACTCCAGAGCACTGCAGTAATGATTCATCAGCCCCATCCCTATGATGTGTACAGTGTCATTTTTATTAGGAGATCCTTCTGAGGAAAAAAGCTGGTGGTTCCCTGGTTGGCTTAAACCCATCATTAGTCTCCATGTCTCGTGGGTCAACACAGGGGCAGAACCCACCCCCTTCCCTCCCTTGCAATGATTAACCCATCGATCAACAGCGTCTGTTTAATATCTCTCACTATAAACAGTCCTTATTTGCAAGTCCAGCCAGATGGGCAGATAATTTAAAGCAGAACTTCGAATCTGTTTGAGGTTCTAGAAGCCTGACTTAAAAAAAAAAAAGCCCAAGCCTGGAATATCCTAGAGATGCCCATGCAATCACACGGCCAATTTGCGTGGTAATTACCTTGATTACATGTGTGCTCGTGGTAATTGGCACCACAGATGGTGTTTGGATGCATGAATGGTCACTTGTGCATGCAGAACCTCTGCTCATCCCACACCGGGGGACTGCACTGGCAAATGAAGGTGTATCCCGAGCATCCCACATATCCCGTGTGCCCCGGGCTGTGGAGAGCGGGACGTGGTGCTGGAGCAGGGAATGTTGTGGTCAGGGCGGGCGTTTCGGGCTTTCTCACAGAATTACGGGATGTCCTGAGTTGGAAGGGACCAGCAAGGATTGTGGAAATCCTGGCACTCCTGGCACTGCGCAGGAGAGCCCCGAGAATTTTGGGAAATGCTATGGAGAGAAGGAGGAGGCTGCAGGGTGTGCTGGCAATGCCACAGTCAGCCAGGAGCAGGCGGCTGCTGGGGTGGTGCTGCCAACTGTGCCCTCCCTGGTGATGGGGGGGTCACCCCACCTGCCCTTTTCTACTTGACAAATCCACCTGCAAACACCTTTTCCAAGGCAGTCCCTTGGAAAGTGAGTGTATCCGTGTGCCATCCCATCGGTGTATCCATGTGCCACCCCATTAGTGCAGCCACGTGCCACCCTCTTAGAGCATCCCTGTGCCAACCTGTTGGCACATCCCTGTGCCACGCTATCAGTGTATGCCTGTGCCATCCTATCAGAGCACCCACATGTTATCCCATTAGTGCATCTCTGTGCCATCCCATTAATGCATCCATGTGCCACCTTCTGAACACATCCCTGTGCCTCCCCATTAGTGCATTCCTCGTTAGTGCATCCCTCTGCCATCCCATTAATGCATCCCTGTGCCACCATTAGTGCATCCAGGTGCCGCTTCATCCATGGTTTCACCTCAACAACTCCCTGACAGGCTGGTGGAGCCAGGCGGGGTCAGGCTCTGCTCCCAGGGAACAAGGGACAGGACAAAGGGAAACAGCCTCAAGCTGCACCCAGGAAGGGTCAGGTTGGACATCAGCAGGAATTCCTGCATGGAAAGAGTTGTTAAACATTGGAATTGCCTTCCCAGGGAGGTGGTGGAGTCCCCATCGCTGGAGGCATCACTCAGTGACACTCGGTGCTCTGGGCTGGGTGACAAGGTGGAGATCCAGCACAGGTTGGACGCAACGACCTCGGAGGTCTGTTCCAACCTCAGTGATCCCGGGATTCATTAGCGCATCCGTGTTCCACCCCTGTGCCATCCACGGCCCTCCGTGGCTGCCCTTCCCGGGAGGGGACGGCGCCTTCGGAGCCAGTCTATCCCAAAGTTATTATTCATTTTTATTGCCTCCCGGCTTTAGAGCTTTGGCAGAAGATAAATTCCAAGGAGCCATCCATTACGGAGCCGACAGTGTAGCTTAACGCTAACATTTACATTCTGACGGTGTTTATATCCATCTGATCCCACTCAATCTGCTCCCTGTGCAAACTGCGGGCCACCTTCCCGGGGATCAATACCTCCACCAAAGGTTATGTGAAGGTGGCCAGATTCTTTTAAGCTGTTTGCAGAGCCCTCAGTTTGCTGTGCTAACACAGCCCGGTACTTCTCCCAATAGCTCTGTTTGCCTTGTATTAGGGCTGTTTGCTGAAACACCTTCCAGAATCCAATCGAGGACGGGCTTTCTAAACATTTGGTCACATCTGTCAATCAATAACACCAATCGGTTTCCTGATACAAACAGCAAACTCTGCCAAATCTAATATTTGCCCAAACTTTTACTGACTCTTGCTGGTTTTAAACAGTAAAAAGGGCCCGAGCAGACGCTGGTGCCGAAAGGTCCTCGCTAATGTGTAACCGTGGGCAAACAGAGCACGAGTCCAGCAATGAAAGCAGCAAAAACAAACAGTGTAATTATTGTCCTCTTTTTATTTGAGATAATTTGCTTAAATGTACAGCTATTATCTGGTAATACAGCCAGGGGTAATTAGGAGGGACCGAGGAGGGGTTTGGCTGAGCCTCACAGGGTTGGCTCTTGAACTTTGCCCCTGGGGCTGGGATTGTGTTTGGGCAGGTGACTGGAGCAAGCAGGGCGATGTTATCGGGGTGGAAAACACCTGAGGCAAACCAAAAAAAAGGGGACAAAAGAGCCTGGGAGGACTCCAGGCAAAGCTGGGTTGGCGCTTAAAGCAGAGAGGAACAATAGAGGCCAAATGTGTTTCTGGAGAGCCTGCCAGGCAGCGAGGGCTCGGCCATAAAACCAGGAGCTGCTTTTCATCCGCAGCCCAAAGGAATGGGAGCCAGGCCAGGACTGACACCCTGAACATGAGCAGGGCCAGGGGCCGGGGCTGGATCCAGCCCGGGCTGCGGATCCAAGGAGGAACCGTGCCCAGTTTGGGGATGGAAACACCTTCAGAGAATCCTGGAATGGTTGGGGTTCAAAGGCTTCTTAAATCTCAACCAGTGCCATCCCCTGCCACGGGCAGGGACACCTTCCACCAGCCCAGGGTGCTCCAAGCCCCGTCCAACCTGGCCTTGGACACTTCCAGGGATCCAGGGGCAGCCACAGCTTCTCTGGGCACCCTGTGCCAGGGCCTGCCCACCCTCCCAGGGAACAATTTCTCCCCACTATCCCATCTAAATCTCTTCTTTTTCCTTTTAAAACCTTTCCTCCTTGTCCTATCACTGTCTGCCTGTGTCAAAATTCACCTCCCTCCTTTTGGCAATCCCTCCTTAGGTACTGGGGTCTTACAGAAAGGAGGGAGAGTGGCTTTTTTTTTGTGCCAGTTCCTGGTTCTTCCCCAAAAAGTGCCACCATACCCCTGCCCAGGTTCTGGTTGGGAAGCTGGTTGTGACAGTGCTGTTCATCTTTAATTCATGGTGCTGTGGAAGAAGAATAAGTGGGACAGAGAATGTTCTGCACAGCTTTCCTTTTGGGCAACCGAATATATCCCTGTGATAAGTGACAATTATTTTAAAAGCCTCTCTTTGCAGGTGAGATGCTCCAGCTCCGCTGCCTCAAAGAGCTGCTTTCCCCAGAAAAGGAACCTAATTGGGCTCTGATCGAGAGAAAAAAACACCTAAAAGATGCAGAGAACAATATTTTCCCCAACTAACAGCCTCGGCGTTTGGAATGCAGGGAGGAACAATGGGTGAGACGTGTAATCACATCTCCAGCGCTTTGTTTAGTGCAGGGGTGTTAAATATTGGATAAGGGCACTTAGGGAACACTTTGGGAAGGGAAAACAGCTGAAGGAGAAAGGAGGGTCTCTGGAGAGGAGATCCCCCCACGGGTGGTGGGCATGGAGCTCCCTGATGGGGGTAAGAGCTCCCCGCCCTGGCCGCGGGAATGACCCCATGTGGGAGATGTACCTGCGTGCCCACGGAGAGGCCCCGCGTGTGGGCACACACACACACGTGCCATGCCTGGCAGAAGGGCACACGGAGGGATCCAGGACTCACGAAGTCTGGAGAAGCCCGAGCCGTGCGGGCGGCACAGATGGCAGTGGCACCGCGCCAGGGCTGCCCCTCGGCTCCGGCACTGATGGACACATCAAACCACGGGAGAGGTGCCAGGGCTGGGGCTTCGGGGACCTGAGATGAACTCGCTCCTTTGTGCTTAACGGCGGGTGGAAGGGTTTGCATAGAATGGTGCTGAAATCCAGGCTGGGCCAGCTGAGGGATGGGAATCACCCCCTCGGCCACTGAGCCCATCCCGGGATCCCCCTGCAGGGGCTGGATCCATGGGGAATGTCTGAGCTGGATCCAGTCTGAGTGTGGTGGATGGGGGGATGCTCTGGAAGCCCAGGAGATGCCCTGTGTGGATCCTGGCTGGCACCAGCATTCCAAGGAGGGCGCAGAAGCCGCTCCTGAGGCTGTGACATGTCGATGGTGGCACATGGTGCCTCAAAGCACAGGGCAGAGGCTGTCACGTGCCCACGTCCCCGGATTGCAAGTCTGCCCGGCCATCCATGAGGTTTCCCAGCCTTTCCATGCCCTTAGGGCAGTCTGAGTTACTGCTGCTCATTCAGGGAGCAGTGTTGGCCCAGATGTTCCAGGGGTTTTCCATGGGGGCCGGTCCCTGCCCGGCCAAAGAGCGAGGACAGCCCGTGTGGGTGGCTGAGGACGTGCTGGGGGGGATTGTGGTGGTGGAAAACCCCTGGGAGTTACTGACAGGAGCTCATTGTTCTTCCGTGGGTGACTGAGCTTGGAAACACGGAAAGCACCACAATCCAGAGGCCCTGGCTGTGCCAGGCATTGGCTTGAAGTGCTGGACGTCAAGGCTGGCACCCACCAGCCGACATTGAGGGGGTAGAAAGGGCAGAGCAGGAGGTGAACATCAACCCCAGGCTGTGCTGGAGCCATTCTCTGGCAGAAGGGAGCGATGGGGGGATTTGTGGGGCAGGACAGATGCACCAAGGTGAGGCCACGTGGTGTCTCCCAAGGAGCTCTGCCAAGGCTCTCCTACATCAAGCCCTTGCTGAGGTTCCAAACCGCAGCAGGCTCGTTGTGACTAATTAGGAAATGTAATTGTTTGAGCCCAGCGCGGAGCTTTGACCTGGATAACGAGGAGGGACAGGGTGTCCCTCCCGTGTCCCCACGCTCTGGGAGGAGGGGCAGGACCCCAGAGCAGCAGGAGCTCCTGCTGATACCTCACTACAAGGGGTGGTTGGGAATGAAGCCCAGAGGAGCCCGGAGCAATTCCATTTGTAGGGAGATTAAAAACCTGCAGCAGCCACTGGAAGGTTCCCCCGTGATGGTGCAGGGAGGAAACACTCAGGGCTGGAGAGGAAGAGTTTAATTGGCTCTGATCATTAAATGTGATGGTGCAAGACACAGTGGGAATCGTAGAATCGTGAAATCATAGAATCATGGAACGGCTTGGGTTCGAGGAGACCTTTAGGACCATCTACAGTGGGAATGCAATGGGGGGAAAAATGTTTCCAGCCCCCAAACCCATCATCCTGCCCATCCAGCCGCTCCATGAGGACCAAACCCTCCCCTCTCCCACCTTCCCTTCACCCCGGCCAACGTGTTTATTAAAACCACTGGAGAAGCCCCAAATTGGTGTGTTTTCCTGCACACAATCACTGCCTTTGTGACCAGCAGCAACTGGAGGCATCCAGGCTGGGATTTCCTCTTCCCCTCCAAAGCCCCCTGAGTTGTTTGGGGGATTTTTGCCTTTGGCAAAAATTCCAGCCTCGGTTGAGTGTTTGTGGAGCAGCGTGAGACCTGCAATGGAAGGTGCTCCACGAGCACAAGGCATAATTGAGAGCCTGTGCCATGGGCTCTGCAGAAAGGCCTGGATAATGCTAATAATGACATTAAAAACAGTCTGTTATTTGTCACCAAGCAGCCCCGAGGCCCAGGCACGCCTCAGAAAGAGCCGAGAGCTCCAGTCTGGGAGCTGGGTTCGAATAATTTCATATAATCAGACCCAAATTGCTCTCCAAACCCTGACTTTGCCCCGCTCAGGGCTCGTGTGCAGCTGGAGGAGTTCCCTGGGACACCGAGAGCTGCCAAGGGGAAAGCAGATCCCTGCCCTCCTCCTGCTTTGGCTGATAAATGAGGGGCTTTATGAGTCCTTTGCTGCCCAGCTGGTTTTTTCTTCTGTTTTTCTACCCCAAAATAGGTTTCTGTCTTCCCAGACATGTGGGGACATCTGGAGCAGAAGGTCCTTGTAACATCCAGCTCCATCATGTGCTGAAGGCACACGTCACCCTCCTGGTTAGTGATTCCCCACTGAAATCCCAATGGATCCCCAAAACAAAGGGCTGATTTCATCAAAACCCATTCATTACCTGTGACAATGTCCTTGTGTTCAGTCTGGTTTGTTCACCAGCACGTCAGGACACACGGAAATGAAGCTGCTGCTTCAGTCGAAGTCACGGACAGAAACATCTCAGCTCAACAGCTCTGCCTCATCCCGAGCAGGAACGTGGAAGCAAACCTGGAAATACTACACAGTGCCACGGGGATGGACCTTGGGACGCCAGGATGGCCAGGATTTGGCCTTTCCTCCTGAGCTGTGTGGCCGTGGGGGTGATAAAAGCTGAGAGGTGTGTGCAAACAGACTTGGCGCGTTGGGCTGCCCAGGGGATTGAGGTGCAAAATGCAATGTGAGAGCAAAGGAGCATAAAACAAACTTCACGGAATCACCGAGGCTGGAAAAAACTTCCAAGGTCATCCAGCCCACCCTGTGCCCGATGCCCACCTTGTGACCCAGCCCAGAGCACTGAGCGCCACGGCCAGTCCTTCCTTGGACACCTCCAGGGATAGGGACTCCACCTTCACTCCTGCAGCATCCGAGGGGATTGGGGGTGGGAGTGACCTCCCTTCCCTCGGCTGAGCTCAGCTCTGAGCTAATGCCTTCCCTCTGCACATCCCCTGCTCAGGAAATCACCCAAGACAGGACACTGGGACCACCATGTCAGGCCCAAGGTTCCTCGTGGCCGGGCAGGCAGTGCCTCTGCAGTATAGAAAATTAGGGATTGGGAAGGAATTCCTGGCTGGGAGGGTGGGCAGGCCCTGGCACAGGGTGCCCAGAGAAGCTGTGGCTGCCCCTGGATCCCTGGGAGTGTCCAAGGCCAGGTTGGACGGGGCTTGGAGTAATCTGGGCTGGTGGGAGGTGTCCCTGCTCGTGGAACAGGATAATCTTCAAGGTCCCTTCCAACCTAAACCATTCCAGGATTGTATGATCCTTGAGCCCTCACTCTGGCTCTCTGTGAGGGGTGACCTCTCTGTGCACAAATCCCTGGGTGCAGGTGCCCAGGTGCCTCCTGGCAGGGCTGATGCAGCCAAAGCAAACGGGCCAGCCCTGCCCTGCCCTGCCCTCCCTGGCAGCAGTGGAGCACGGATAATTCCCTCTTTGTTTCCTCCTTTTGGAATTCTTTGGGGCACAAAACATTTGCCTTCTTCTGTTTACTCACATGGCCACTTCTCAAGTGCTCCCTCTCTGTGCCTTTGTGGCCAGAGGATGAGAAAGATGAGGAGGATGAGGAGGATGAGGGTCTGTCCCCTCTGTGTCCCCCCCTGGCACAGGACACCAAGGGTCGCCTCTGCCTACCCAGCTGCACCAGTTTGGGCTTTACTGGGACTGGAGCAGACTGGTGAGCACCTGCTGGGTGGGAGCTGCTCTCTGTGCTCACCCAATCCACACCTATTCCATATAAACCACTGGACGCACATGGAGGTAAAGGAGGCAGCCAGGCTGGCTCTGGAGCTGGAGGGGAGACAAAAGGCACCAGCAAAGTGAGGGATGAAGGCGAGCAGTGAGGATGGTGATGGAGGTGAGCAGTGAGGAAGGTGATGGAGGTGAGGAAGGGCAGCCGGACCCACAGCTTGGGTGGGTGAGAGCAGGGCAGGGAGCTGATCCTCCCATTTTCCTCCCAGAATTCCACCCTGATGTTCCTCCAAGCCAAAATCCCCCCCAGCCGTCCTCGCCCCCTCCACTGCTGCCCATGCCCTCGTCCCACCGCAGACGGGCCCGTCCGTGACACGGCGCTGCTCTCCCGCGTCCAGCACAACGCCGGGAAGCACCGGCGGCGCGGAATTCATGGAAAAGCCCCGTCGGAGTCCCACCCAAGGTGACCCGCAGCACCGGCGCCGCTCCGGGCTGTTTGCGGAGCAAACAACACCGCGGCACCGTCGGGCCGCTGGAGCGCCCCGGGAGCGCATCCCCCGGCCGGAGCCGGCTGGATGCGCAGCGGGGATTTTCCCCCCGGCATCGGGGCCCTGTCGCACGGCGGGGGCCGGGGCGGCCGGGGGTGGCACATGCTGTAAATGCTGCTCAAACAGCGGTGGGAAGAGCCAGGCTCAATAGCAGCAGTGTCAGGCGCGGAGTCAAATATTGGCTGAGCAAACAAAGCAAATAAAGAGTTGCTATTTGCGTAGCTCCGAGTATTTGTGAGCTCTGCTGCTGCTGAACAGGGCACTTGGAAATAATAATAAGCAAAAAAAAAAAAAAAGAAAAAAGTGGTTTGTTTTTTTTTTCCGGGGCAGGGAATGTTTTTTATTTAGGGGAGAGCAGTCGGCTTTCATCGAGGTCCACGTTGGCTTCCTTAGGAGCAGGCACAGCCTCGGGGTGTGCAGTGGCTGCACGGGGGGATCCCTGAGGTTTAATCCACAAAGGGTGGGAACCCACCGGGGTCACCAAGCGCTGAGGCAGGAGATGACATGAAGTTATCCATGAAAAGGCAGCTCCTCTGGAGGAGCCGGGGTCTCCTGAGTGTTGTTTGCCCTTGGAAGGGTCCAAGGCCAGGCTGGACGGGGCTTGGAGCAACCTGGGCTAGTGGAAGGTGTCCCTGCCCGTGGCAGGGCGTGGAATTAAACCATCTTATGGTCCCTTTGAGCAGGATTCGATGATCTCCTCCGTGCCTGTGGATATTCCTGTGCCCTGGGACAGGGCTGTGCATGGGAACACCTTTTCCCGTCAGATTTCATTTGCATTTCCCTGTTTCTCATTAAGTTCCTGGCACTTTCCAAGGTTCACTGAGTGACCTTCTAAACGACACGTGCTCCTGTTTATAACCTGCTGCCTGTGGCCTGCTGCCACTTCGAGAAAGCCTGGGAAAGAAATCCCATCAACCATTCCTTGATTAATATTGGATATCCCAACGTACACACACAACGTGCATTCTCATGAGGGCAGACCAGGGTCCAGCATCATCCCAGGCGTCTTTTCTCAAGGAAAACATGGATATTTAACCATGGATATATAAGCCAACTTAGCTCAGTGGCAGCCAGTCCCTTTTTCCCAGGAACCCTTTCCTAGCTGGCAATGGATGTCCGGCGTTCCTAGTTTAGTCTGCGGAGCATTTTCCATGCAATCTCCAGCCCAGGATGCTGCAGAGCTAAATAATACAGTGGGGGATTAAATAATTGATTCTGGAGAAGGAGAGGAGCTGTGAGGAGCAGCAAGAGAATAAATAAATATATATATAAACATTCATACATACATATACACAGTGGTTTGGCTGGGCTGGAACAAGAGGGACAGATTGTGGGGAAGAGCTGCCTCTTCCTGGGAAGAGCAGGGAAGAGTTGTCTGGTGCTGGGAAGGGTGGAAAATCCTGGAGGAGATAAGATGGGAATTAGGGCAGTGCAGGTACTGATGGCTGAGAACCTGGGACAGGTTAGTGAGCAGAGAGAGGAGGTCAGGGAACAGGAGCATTCCTCCTGAATTGGAGTGAGAGAATCCTGGAATGGTTTGGGTGGAAAAGGATCTTAAAGCTCATCCCATTCCCCACCCTGCCATGGGCAGGGACACCTTCTACTAGCCCAGATTGCTCCAAGCCCTGTCCAACCTGGCCTTGGACACTTCCAGGGATCCAGGGGCAGCCACAGCTTCTCTGGCACCCTGTGCCAGGGCCTGCCCACCCTCACAGGGAAGGAGTCCTTCCCAATATCCCATCTATCCCTGCCCTCTGGCAGTGGGAAGCCATTCCCTGTGTCCTGTCCCTCCACCTCTTGTTCCCAGTCCCTCTTCAGCAATCCTGGAGCCCCTTTGGCCACGTGTGGGGCTGGGCCAGCCCTTCCCTCTGTACCATCCTGGCTCTGCTTCCCGGGGGCTTTTGGACACATAAAAACATCCGCTTCTAAATTCCACTTGCCGAGTGTCGATATCATGGAGCACATTTGCTCTGCAATTACGGCCCAGGATAATGCTGTTTGCAATAATTAAATTCACATGACAAATGTAGTCGCATTAATTTTATTTATCTTGAGTGGGTTAACAGGAACTAGCAATGGAAAAAGTAATTATTTCGCTTCTAGGGCGCTGGGATTGCTGATTTGGAAACCTCTCCGAGACATATTCCTTAAATGTGGAATAGCAGCATGTGAAATGCATGAGGAGCCAATACAGTGCATAAAAATGAACATAATTTCTGAAAAATGGAATTAATGAGGCAATGAGACTGTTTTAATGAGCACAAGGGCTGCAGTAAATGTCACTGTTCCCATGTCTTTATTGTAAATTAGAATGGGAATTTTTAGCAAACTCGGCCTCCACCAAGCCTGGGGGAAGGGGCCGGGATGAGCCGGGATGAGCCGGGATGAGCCGGGAAGCCCAGCCTGCTCCTCTCCTGCTCCGGGCTCAGCACAGGTCCTGCCTCATTGATGCTGCATTCTTTTCCCACTGGAAGAACAGGAGAGTTTGGTTGGAAAAAGAGCAGGACTGGGAGAGGGACTGGGAGAGTGCCAGGGCCTCACCATTCTCCCAGGGAAGAATTCCTGCCCAGTATCCCATCCATCCCTGTGCTCTGGCAGTGGGAAGCCGTTCCCTGAGTTCTGTCTCTCCAAGCCATTTTCCTAAGTCCCATGTGTGCCGATCCCACAGCGGAGGGTGTTTTGGTTATATGCCCTTGACTGCCTAAATGCACCCATATTCCCAGTTTTCGGCTGCAAGGTTTCCGATAGGGATGACTGATGTAATGGGAATTATTGCTTAGGAGCCAATGCATCCCATTCGGACCCCTGGATTCCACCCCCTGGCACCAGTCCCCCCTGGATAACGGGAACCACAGGGATGCTGGTTTGAGCAGCCAGTGAACTGAAGCAGAAAACACAAAGAAAAATATGGGTTTGACCACAAATTTCACAAAATATATTCTAATATGGGTCTCTCCTTCTTTTGTACTGGGGCTTCCCTTCAGTTAAAAAGCAGGAAAAGGAAAAAAAAAAAACCCAAAGGCCGCCTCAAGGATATTTGTTTCCCCCTCTCCCATTCATCCACAGGGGAAAAGGGAGAAAAAGGGCTGAAATGAAAGGAAATACTGAAAATTTTGTGTAAGGTGCCCAGGAGGTGCAGCGGGGTCATGATCCCTGTCCCTGCCCGCTCCAGCCTCCCTAAATGCTCCCAGGATGCTGAGGACACCCCGGCTGGGGGGCACCCACCCCCAGATTGCCAGTGCCCCCCCGGTTTCACCCCACGAGGGGCCGGAGCTGTGCCCGCAGCCCTCCTGGCAAAGCCCTGCCCGTTTACAGGCGTGTTCCTACAACTTCCCAATTGCCATAAATCCTATTGTGCAATATTCTCCAGAACCAATTAGGCCCTGACATCTGCTTAATGTTTAATTACTTTTTGACGAAGGAAATGGAAAAATTGACAAATAGTTTAATCCATCAACCGTCGGCCTTTTGTGAGGGTGTTTATATAAAGCTCACATGCCAACGGCTCCTCATTTTTCTTGCTGCTCTGGCAAGGAGAAGGACAAATATTTATATTCCAGGCACACAAGATGGCTTTCATATTGTTTTCATGTTTAACTGCTTTCAAATGAACTAAGATGGTTCTTAATGTGGTTACAAGAATTTGCCATTAATTTTCACTTAAGATTGGCTCCAGCCTGCTCCATGCCTCCAATATCTCGGAGTTAATAAGAGTTTGTTTAGGGAACGCCGTGCTCACGGCTGCCTGATTGGCACCGCTCGTGGGGTGCAAATATCACATTCCTACTACAGTGAAATCATAATTAAGCTTAGAGTATTATTGTCTACCCCATCCCTGGAAGTGTTCAAGGCCAGGCTGGGGCAACCTGGTCTGGTGGAAGGTGTTCCTGCCCAGGCAGGGGTGGAATGGGATGGGCTTTAAGCGCTTTCCAAGGCAAACCATCCCAGGATTCCATGATTAAACTATTGATGCTCTTTTGGGGTGCTTAATGCAGAATGTTTAAGTTCATACTGCGGGAAGAGGCAGCTGAGTGTCCCTCCATCACCTCCAAACCCTGGGAAACGCTCCTGCTTTGCCATGGGACGCTCAGGCTCATCCCATCCCATCCACAGCAGCTGCGCCAGCCTGGATTTGCCTTTCCCTCCTTTCTGCCACTTTTGGGAAGGCAGGAAGAAGGAAAGCAGCCCATCTCCCTGATACCTCACTTACACATTTAATAAAAGGAATAAAATATCAGAAACGCAGGGAAAAACCTTTAATAATTCAACACCGTCGAGTTGTTTCATTACCTTAATATTTGCAAAACTTGCCGGCAGCTCTGACACCTTCCCTCGCTCACGAGCTGAGCCAGAGCAGCCACGAGGATGTGGGATGGATCCACCTGCCCTCATTATGCTAATCACGATGTCACAAGCCGTGCCTGGAAGTGTCCCCGCTCCCCGGGAGGGAAAGCGGAGCGCTGTAAATCCGCCCCAGAATAGTCGTCGGGGAAAAAGCACGAGAAAGCCCGCGATGTCCCCCGGAGCGGCTTTGAAAGCGCCGCTATCAGCTGACAATAAACACGGCTGAGTTTCTAAGCAGGTTCCCTCTCGCCTTTGAACTCCCAGCGCGGGATCGCCGGGGATTTAGGGGCCGGGAAGCGCCGGGACCGGCTCTGCTGCTCAGGGGCTTTGTGCGCCCGTCTCCGAGCGGAGGCGGCTGCTCCCCGGGCTTCGGTGCCAGCGGCAACGTGGCACCTCGTTTTCTCCCCTCCGGCATCCCGGCCGGCATCCCAATTAGGAGAGGATCGCCGGGATGGAGCGGGAGCAGGTTCCTTCCATCCCGGCCATCAGGGGGTGGCAGACGGTGACAACACACGGGCACGGCCGGGCTGGCAGCCAAGGGGGGCAGGCAGAGCCAGAGCTGGGAAGTTTCCCCCCCGATTTTGTGGATGTGTTTGTATTTTGAGGCGGAACCATCTGGGAACCGGGGAGAGGAAGCGGCGAAAGCGCTGCCAAAATGTTCGGGCCAAAATGTTTATCCCGGGAAGTTGTCTGAGAGCTTCAAGAGTTGAATTCAGTAGTTAAAAAGCCACTGCTGCAGGATATTATGGTGGTGCCAGGCTCGTGGGCCCGAGCGTGGCATCACCCACCTGTGCATGGCATCACTCACCTGTGCATGGTGTTACCCACCTGTGCATGGCATCATCTGTCCTTGCATGGCATCACCCACCTGTGCGTGGCATCACTTGCCTGTGAGTGGCATCACCTGTCCTTGTATGGCATCACCTGTCCAGGCATGGCATCACCCCCCTGTACACGGCATCACTTGCCTGTGAGTGGCATCACCCCTGTTCTCCCTCCTCCTGTGGTGTGCCAACAGAGACCCTCTACATTGTGGTCCCCAGCCCAGGGGCGCTGGAGGGGTCCGTGTGTCCCCTCCCCAAGGAGCTGCCACCACGTCCCCTCCCTGCTGCCCTCCCTGACCTTCCTCCCGCAATACATGGCTCTTCTTGGAACTACCAGCATTCCTGGACTTTTCCCTACTCATTAAGGTCATTACTGGGGGAGTTTGCCAAGGCCGGGCTGTCCCCGCTCCCCAGTTTGGTCACCGGTCTCTCCAACAAACTTCCCTGCAGACGTTTTGCAGGGAGCACCCAAAGCACCCCCTCTCCGTGGAAAGGCTGGATTTCCAGAGCCCCTCGTGGGTTTTCCCGCTGCCCGCGCTGACAGCAAAGGGGTTTCTTGGGCATCGGTTCCTTTCAAGGGAACGCGAGACACGGTGTGATGAAATCCCACCCGGCTCTCGAGGGGCTTTTAATTGGTGTGTTGAGGTTGGGATTGCTGCGGGGGCAGAGCCAGAGCTCGGCTTTGTTTTCCTTGGGCTATTTTCAGCCCGGCTTCGGGAACTGTCAAAGCCTGGAGTTAATTGCAGCTCACAAGGTTATCTTTCAAAGTAACTCATATTTCTGTCAGGTGCCGGAGCCAGCCCTGGGCTGCCTGGCTTTGGGATGCTGGAGATTTGGACTTGTGTAATTATCCTTGGAGTTTAAGCTGATTATGTCGACTTTAGAGCCGGTGTTTGTTTAATTTCCCCACACTGTGTTGTTTGTACAGTGGCTCCGAAAGTAAACACGGGCCTGATTAAACATCCCCGCCTGCCACCGGTGGCCCTTTTCCCAAAGAGACACTAAAATAAACAGCGAGGGGCTGGGGGAGGAAGCTGGGGATGCTCTGCCCCAGCGGCACAAAGAGCTGGGATCAAAATCAGGATTATCCGAAGCCAAGAGACCAGGCTGAGGGTGTTGCCTCTGTTCGAGGGCGGTGGGGATGTCACCATAGAGGGGACGCCGTGCTGGCACTGTGGGAACGCTCCCGGTGGGTCCCAAGGGGCTTGGATGGCCCCTCTCCCTGCACAGCCGGGATGGACACACTCAGGGCTGGAGCGATGCCACAGGACCAGAGGTGACATGTCCATCTGTCCCCTGAGCTCCTGGAAGGACAAACACCCCTGGCACTGGCGGCACCAGGCCTGGAGCAGCATTTCATGGAGCACCACCAGACGTGCAGAGCACCTGGGACCAGCTAACAGGTGGCCTTTGGAAAACGCCTCATTTCTTAGGAGCAGCACAGTGCATTCCACAGGCATTCCAGCAGCTCCCAGCCTTCAGATAACCCTTCTGGCTGCAAGTGATCTGGATGAGGAGATTTTCATGGGGTGGCACAGGTTGGATCCCGCTGCTTTCCCTGGCACGGATACAGGGATGGGCACCACCCCCCTCAGCGGCCACCGGGACCTTCTGCAAGTGATGCGTCATTAATAAATGTTTTTCTTTTCATTCGTGAACAAACCTTGAACTCGCTGTGGAGGAACTCTGGGCTCTCACACCCCCTGGCCTCCTGCTGCCAGGGGCAGGTTAAAGCGTGTGCAGCTTATCCTGCTTTATTTGCTGTTCTCTGTCCCAGCCGTGCCAGAGCCCTCCCCGCACACCCCAGGCATCAGCACCAAGGACCTGCTGCTCTTGAGGAAAGGGCATCCAGAGGCTCTCATGGCTTCTGGAAGACCAAAGGCAGAGGCTTCCCCCCAGGAAGGGAGCAGGGACGATGGCCAGGCTGTGTGGGATGGCCCTGCAGGTCGGTGTGGCTCAGTACGAAGGCTCAGGCTCCCAGAAGTCCCTCCTCGGTGCCAGCTGCTGGCTGCTGTGGTTTCCAGAGGTGTGAAGTGGGATGGCAGGTGTCCAGCATTCCTGTGGGCTCCTAACAGCAGGTCTGGGCAGATTGGAAAAGCTCCTGGTTCACACAGGCACCATGGGTGGCTGCCTCCTGTTCCCTCCATCCCGTCTGCCTCGGAGCTGAGGGCACCCGACTTCTCAGGTGGCAAAGAAAAGGCTTATCCCTCCTTTTCCCCCCCGAGCTCCTGACTCAAGCAGTTTTAGGGATAATGGATGCTCTTTGCCCATTTCAGCGCCTCCTCAGGGCCCATTGGAGCAGCTGAGGGTTTCCACCTCCCTTTGGTCTCGCTTCCGCCAGTGTTTTCTCCAAACTGAGCAGTCCCTGCCACGCTGGACCTTTCCCAGGGCAGCTCTGCACCCACAGCCCTTCTCGCAGCAGAGATCCACAGGCAGAGCTCCGTGGCTCGGCACCACCGGGTTTGAGGAGGGGGAAATGCTGCTTTTCCATTTTAATGGCATTTCCTCAGCTGCAGAATCCCAGGAAAAGTAAATCCTGGCATGACCTGCTGGGTTGGGGGTCAGAACCCACCCCAGTTTGGGTTTGTCACCTCCCTGAGCTCTGGTGGGGGCTCGGTGCCTTGGGGGGATGGGTCAGAGCAGCCCCAGCATTGACACAGGGGACTGGTCAGACTGGAAAGGCAAGATGGAATGGCAGCCGAGGGATGGCTGGGATGTGCAGGGAGTGAGGGACGGGGTTAGGGGGGCAGAGACAGCACTGTCATTCCTGGGAGGTGCAGGAAGAGCCCATAACCTGGAGAAGGAGGGAAACTTCACCTGAACCCCCAAATGAGGCAGCCCAGGGGTTTGGGGGAAAAGGTCGTGGGAAGAATCCAGCTTTTCTCTCCAGCTGGAGATGCCCCTGGCAGCTCAACCCCCTCATCTCCCCCCTCCTGAGCTGCTGTGGGGAGAGTTCCAGCCTCTTCTGAGCGCTTTTATCTCTGCCCATGGAAGGAGCAGTGGAGAAGCAGCAGGGATGACCCCAGGCTGCCTCTTATCATCTCCTCTTCTGCCCCAGCATCCCCTCCCATCCCCACCTGCCCGTGCCACTCCCTGCCTGCTTTTCCCAGCCCCAAGCCAGTGTTATCCCAACAATTCCCCTCCTGCCGCTGGGGCAGGTGCTCCCCGACCACAGCCCGAGCTCTGGGGCCATAGGGAGGCCTTTCATCCGAGTTTCTCCTCCCCTCAGAGGTGGTTTGTAGAGGTTTTCCTGAGCCAAGGAAAAGCTCTCTGCCAGCTCTCCCTGCTCAGCGCCCGGGGGAATTCCTCGGGCCCTCATTAGGGTGAGCACAGGGCAGCCCTAATTACAGGGGGAGCTGGGAACAGATGTCATCAACCCCCCTCGGGTTTGTTCTGGAGCCAAATTAAACCGTGAGGGTGGTAAGAGCTCCTGAGGCACATCCTTCCTCCAGGAGGGATGGGCTGGGGTGGTTCCACGTGCCACGACACTGATTATCCTCTTAATCTCCATGGATTGGGAGTGTTGGGGGGCACTGAGCTCTGTAAAGGTTCATGCACAGAATTATGGGATCATGGAATGGTTTGGGTGGAAGGGACCTTCCAAAACACCTCATCCCACCCCTGCCATGGGCAGGGACACCTTCCACCAGCCCAGGTTGCTCCAAGCCCCGTCCAACCTGGCCTTGGACACTTCCAGGGATCCAGGGGCAGCCACAGCTTCTCTGGGCACCCTGTGCCAGGGCCTGCCCACCCTCATAGCCAGGGGTTTGTGCACCACATCTTCGAAGTACCAGATTTTCAGGGCGCCAGAATTTTTGGGTGCCAGATTTTCTGGGTACCAGAGTTTCGGGATGCCAGATTTTGAGGGAACCAGGTTTTCAAAGTACCAAATTTCCTGGATGCCAGATTTCCTGCGTGCCAGACTCCCTGGGTGCCAGATTTTCAGGGCACCTGATTTTCAGGGAACCGGATTTTCTAAGTGCCAATTTTTGTGCATGCAAGATTTTCTGGGTATCGGATTTTCTAGATGCCAGGTTTCCAGGGTTCCAGGCCTTTCAGGGTCTCCGATTTTTCTGGATGCCAGGTTTTCAGGGTACCAGATTTCCAGGGTTTCAGGCTTTTCCAGGATGCCAGGTTTCCAGGTACCAGCTTTTCTTGGTGCCAGATTCTCAGGGCTTCACTTTTAGAGCATCCGCCACTCGGGGTCTTCCCAGCAGTGACAGGTGGCCGAGGGCCAGGACATGTGGTGGCACAGTGGTCCTGATTCCACCTTCCCTTCCCAGCACGGAACTTCAGGTCTCATCCTCTGATCCCTGAAACTGGGGGTGTTCCCAAAGAGGCCTCTTGAGGACAAGCTGGAACTGGCAGAGGGTGTTGGCAGCGAGTCTGCTGGCAGATAAAAAGCCCTTAATTTGTGTCTCTGTGGCTGGAACATCCTGTAACCCCTCTGCAGCTCTCTGCGTGGAAGGGGAAAATGGAGCAGCACAGGTAAGTAGGGAAAACAAGAAGGAATTCTGGGAATTTCAGCTCTGGTTTCACAGAAGTGCTCATCCACGTGACACCTGGGTTCAAGATTTTCTCCTTTGAGGCCTTTTAGTGGTTGATTTTTCTCAATTTAGGGTTAAGGAATCATTTGTCCCAACCTAAAAACAAGCCCTGTTTTCTCCCCCTCTTCACTTCAACAGAATGTGAATTTTTTTCCTGTGAAAATGCTCACAGAGAACAAACCTCAGTTAAAACTTCTTTGCCATAAAGGACATTTCTAATCTCTCTGAAACAGCAACATTTCACAATATTGGAGCTTTTTCATTTCTTTCTCCTTTTTAAATTACATTGGCTGCATCAAAACGTAGTTCAAACCAAGAGAAGGGTTGTTCTGTCTAAAAAATGCCAAAATGAAAACTTCCAGCTTTCCAAACGCTCTTCTGACGGGATGTGGACGGGGCTGAGCGTTGCTGATCAGCTCCCCCAGACAGTGCCAGACCCCAACAATGGATCTCTGACCCAAAAATGATTTCAGAAACAGGGAGGAAGGAGGCAGTGCAGGAGACTGCCAAGAGGGAGCTCTTGGATGTGGAGAACAGCGCTAATATTTTGCGAAATTGAAATTCCAGCCATGAAATTGCCTATCATTTATCATCCCCAAGCACCTTACAAAGTAAGAAAAACAGGCATTAAGCCTTATTGCTTCTTAAATACTTATGATTTTGGGGAAAAGCCGACCGATGTGCTCCCTCTCACACGTATTCCGTGGAAATGTCCGCGGATGTAAAGCAACATTTGTGTCTGTGTGTGGAGTTATCCGTGTGAAAGCCCAATGCCGGGCTGCTGTGGAGACTCTCGGGTGCCCAGCGCCATCCTGGGGCTCTGTGGTGGCCCCTCTGGACCCCCAGCACTGGTGGGATGGTGCCACCTCTGAAGCCAAATCTCCCTGATGCCTTTTCCCATTCCCCCATGGAGAGTTCCAGTCCATTCCCTCATGGACTGGGACTGAATTAACACCTCAGCAGCAGCTGGAGGCACCGGGACAGAGCCCAGAAGAACCAGTGGATTTCCAAGATGAAGCTCCTGGAGCTCAGAAACCCAAGGTTGTCCCTCAGATCAAGGAGGAGGTGTTGCTGCTGCTGGAATGGGTCATCCAATAATTGTTTCCTGATTTAAAGGCTGGGAAATTCCTGAGCTCCTCATCTCATTCCTGCCCCTCTTCCCTCCCCACAGAAGGTGCTGCTGCGGGTCCGTGCCCTGAAACCTGCATTGGGAATCCCACCTTGCTTGTGTTGCCACAGAAACAACCCTTGGGTTTATCCCTGTGTGTATCCCAGGAGTTTTCCTCGCTGGTGTTGAGCTCCATGGGCAGGGATGCTCAGTCCCTGTCCTGGCACTGGTCACCCTTACAATTTCCATGGATGAGGGGCGTGGGGGGTTTCTGAACTCTGTAAATGTTCATGGTGTAGATTCCAGGATCCTGGAATAGTTTGGGTGGAAAGGGAACTTATGGCCCATCCAGTTGCACCCCTGCCATGGGCAGGGACACCTCCCACCAGCCCAGGTTGCTCCAAGCCCTGTCCAACCTGGCCTTGGACACTTCCAGGGATCCAGAGGCAGCCACAGCTTCTCTGCCCAACCTGTGCCAGGGCCTGCCCACCCTCCCAGGGAAGTATTCCTTCCCAATATCCCATCCATCCCTGCCCTCTGGCAGTGGGAAGCCATTCCTTATGCCCTGTCACTCCCAGTCCCTATCCCAAGTCCCTCTCCAGCTCTCCTGGAGCGCCTTTAGGCACTGCAAGGGGCTCTCAGGTCTCCCCAGAGCCTTCTCAGCAGCAATTCACCTACTAATGGTCAACCACAAGCCCCAAAAATAATCAATAACAAAAAGGAAGCAAACAAACAAACCATCCGAGCCTCGACTGATCGGGGAACATAAATTATCCAGAACTGGCAAGGAATGAAAGTGTTGCATGGTCCCCTGACAGCAATGGGATGAATAACTGATGATGATTAGTTAAATCATAACATTGCTCATGCCATGCATAAGTGATGAGCCAACTGCCTGCGATGCCCTGATGAGATGCAGCGTTCCTCGCCTTCCATCATTCCCACTTTGCAGCCCCACAGAAACTCCCCCATTCCCGCGTTTCTGTGTTATCTGGCACATCAAGCAATGCGACAATGAATATATATTGACCTTATTATAGCAGCCGGCTGCTTGTGCCAGAAGCAACCAGGCATACTTTGCACAAATTAAAGCTGTCAGCGTGTAATTTATGGTTCAGTGCAAAAGAGGAACAGAACTCGGAGGGGAACATTGTGGTTTGGGAAGCAGGTAGGGAGGCAGATGAATCGCATGATAAAATATCTCGCTAATGATGTGATGTTCGAGCTGGAGTGTCGTTTTCATTCGGGGTTGCACATTTTTTGAGCGATTTCTTGCTCGAGATGATTCTCCTTTTTCCACATTCGGTGGTGCGGCTTTTTATTTTTTTTCCTTTCCAAAAGCTAAATTACTGGTTTTACCTGAAGAGGATGATGTGGGTGGGATCATTTCTTCTCCGAGGACAATGTGGTGACACCCTGAGCCCCGCTTGGGGGCTGGGTGAGGAGGATTAAAGTTTTGCTCTTTTTTTTTTTTTTTTTGCTGATTGGAGTTTTACTCTTTTTGTCAAGAAGGGTTTCGAGGAGGAATGAAATAAAATAAAGACCTTTACCTGTGCACCTTCGCTCCTGCTGACACACACACAGGGGCAAAATTGCACGTCAGGGATGCTCAGCGTTACCAGCAGTGCCCTCAGTGTCAGCATCTTTAGGTTTGGGGTGCTGGGTCTTTCCTGCCTTTTTATTTCCCAGTCCCTGAGGGAAAAGGAAAGGGGAAAACAAAGGGGGGAAAAAAAATCACATGGGATTATGTCACCCTTGATAATGCACAGGAGCAGGAAACGGGAGAGCCAAGTGAGGAAAGGCAGGGGAGGCTGGAGGAAACAGGGATTTATAACCTGAGTGCACGAGAGCTCCTTTAGTCCAATAAATAAATGATAAAATCATTAAATTCTGAAATCAAACGGCACTGAATTATTGAAGTGCTCACCTGGGAATAGCTGGGACTCAGCCAGGCGAGTGCCAAACCCAACATCCACGTGGTGTGGGGTGAGCTGGGGGAGCAGTCCCTCGGGGTCAGGAAATCCAGGGATTTGCTCCACCTTGGAGCCAACCACAGGGACTCTGGGAGCTGGAGATGCCCCTGGAGCAGGGATCCCACCCAAGGGGTGTGAGCCCCAGCACCACCACCCTCACAGCAGCTTTGTGGGTGCACAGCCAAGAGTTTGGAGGGTCAGGCTCCCTGGGAAGGCAGAATAGGGTTCTCCTGGTGTTTTGGAAGCACCAACATGGGTTTGCCCTTTACATGCCCTGCGGGATGCCAAGGGGCACAACCAGCCACGGCCTCTCCCAGCCAGACTCTGTCCCGCTCCTGCAGGGAAACTGAGTCTGGGAGCTGGATCGGGGGTCATGCCAGGCTGGAGAGTCTCCCAGGAGGTCATGGAGCTGCTGCTCTTGGGGACGTGGAAAAAGGCAGGAAGTGCAGGAAACACGGGCAGGACTCAGTGAGCACCAACACTGATCCTCCTCCTCCTCGGATAGTCTGTGTCCGGGTGGGAGCACTTTAGTCTGGCTCCTTTCCCTGGAACTGGTGCCAACTGGAGGTGGCTGCTGTGGGGCAGCCTTGGGGACCTACACGGTTAGAGCGTGGCTGATGGGCAGAGGAATCCAGGGAAGTGGTGGGATTTTTGGTGGGTGGATCACAGAATCACCGAGTCCTGGAATGGTTGGGGATGGAAAGGATGTTCAAGGCCATCCAACCCCACCCTCTGCCATGGGCAGGGACACCTTCCACTAGACCAGGATGCTCCAAGCACCGTCCAACCTGGCCCTGGACACTGCCAGGGACGGAATATACAGCATCTCATTAACTGTCTCCGGGAAATTGCCACTTTCCCACCCAAAGCAGTGACCTGGTGTGACCAGCAAGGTCCCCACCCACCATCCCTCTGCTCCAGCACCACCGGCCGGCCGGGGCCTCACC
This sequence comes from Sclerurus mexicanus, assembly GCA_013396755.1. NCBI lineage: Eukaryota > Metazoa > Chordata > Aves > Passeriformes > Furnariidae > Sclerurus > Sclerurus mexicanus. The sequence goes on along the minus strand of VWZF01001788.1, from coordinate 115,944 downwards.
GTGGGTACGACGAGGCTGGTGCTGCCCAAGCAGACAGCCAGAGCTCCAAACCGCCTTTCAAAAAGTGGGAAGAGAGGGTTTTTTCCACAACAGCCCCAGCGAGCGCGGTGCTGGCACTGCCTTTGAACCAACTGTCTGGTGACAGCTCCGCGACGGGAGCGGTGGCAGCACTCGCGAACTATTAGTGTTAAATTATTCCAACAAAAGCAGGCCTTGATGTTGTGTTGAAGTTGATAACTTGAGGACGTGTTTGAGAAGGATAAAAGCTCTGCCTTCAAAGGCTGGCTCCTCTTTTGTACCAGACACGTTGGGGAGCGAATTAACCGTTTTGGTAACAAAAGCGTCGTTCTGGAGGCTAATTGGGAAGTGTGGAGACTGGGGACTGCACACTACATAATGACAGTGATGGTGATGGCCATGAGCAGAATAACAGTAATAATAATAATAATAATAATTAAAATAATGAGTAACTGTTTTCTTGACAGCAGTAACAGGATTAGCCGCTTTCTTGACATCCAGGAACGTTGTCCTGCCTGCATTTACTCCAATAAGTGGGAAGAGATCATAGAATGCCAGAATCCTGGAATGGTTTGAGTTGGAAGAGACCTTAAAGCTCATCCCATCCCACCCCCTGCCATGGGCAGGGACACCTCCCACCAGCCCAGGTGGCTCCAAGCCCCATCCAACCTGGCCTTGGACACTTCCAGGGATCCAGGGGCAGCCACAGCTTCTCTGGGCACTCTGGGCCTCCCCACCCTCACTGTAAAAATCTTCCTTCCTGCTGTGGGAGGAGGGACATAGAGTCTAAACCTTCAGACCCAAAATGCGTCCAGCGCCACATGGATCCCAACCCAGGAGCCACCCCTTGTCACCACATCGGTCCCCAGGGTGACGCTGGCCTGGAGCCACCGCTGGCAGCCCAGAGCCGAGGCTGGGTTTGTTCCATCCGACATTGAACCAGGGCTAAATTTGTCCCGTTTACACTCGGGCTCAGTGACAGCCACGAGGAGAGAGAAGCGCCTTCCATTTCCAGCGCAATAAAGATATGATGGAAAAAAAAGTTTCCTGGTGGATTAGCACCCTTGAGGTACTTGAAGCTGTCACTTACAATATGCAACATCCACCGCTTGACCTCTGCCGGGTGCCGAGGGAGGGGGGATGAAAAGAAAAGCAAAAGGCACTTTCTAGGGATGGGAACACGTGACAGTCCACAAATCAAGCCCAGAACACGCAGAACTAAGCCAGTAATTAGCTTTATAAACACACGACTCGGTGGATGTAACAAAAGCTGTAATTTCACATCTGACACCGTCCCCTTCGCCGGGGCCGGCGGGAGGGAGGTTATTAATAGCAGGAGTAAGAGTTTGTATTTTTCTTCTCCGTGGCACTCGGGAGGGGGGCAAATGACCTCAGTGTGAAGAAACTTGATTTTCTCCTGCCTCTTGATTTATGTGGGGAATCTGGTGCGTGATTAGCGGCTCCCATCAATAACGGGCTGACAGCTGCTGGGCGAGCGGAGAAACCCCGGCAAGCGAAGAGCTACAAATTTCCCTGACAGCCCCGCTTCGATTACACGGCGTCAGCTGCCAAAACACCACTTACCGCCGGCCCGGAGCCGCAGCGCCAGCGAGCGGAGAGGAGCTCGGGGTGTTCGCACCGTCCCCCGGCCGCGCCGGCCGGCGATCGCGGATTCACGGCCGGGGCTGCGGCAGCTCCCGGGGCCGGTGCGGAGCTGGAGGGACCCGAGTGGCGGGGATGGCTCCTCTTCCCAGACAGAGACATCGGTGTTGGAGATAAGTTTGCAACCAACTCGTGCCCGGGGTTTTCGGGTGAGCCCTCTCTGGGGATTTGTTGATACACGTGCCCTTCGGAAAAGCCGGGAAATAAAGGCAGGACTCGCTGCTTTCATTTCAGCAGCACCGACTCCTGAAATTGGCTGCTCAGCCCATTCCACCTCCTGCCACGGGCAGGGACACCTTCCACTAGACCGGGCTGCTCCAAGCAGCCTGTCCTCCGTCCAACCTCCCTGGCCAACCTGGCCTTGGACACTTCCCAGGGATGGAGAGTCCCTGTTTTGTAAATAGAAGGCAAAGTTGTCATTTTCCACGGGAATGTTTGGCAGCAAAGCCCCGCGTGCCCCAGCTCTGCTTCCCCCAGGAGGCTCATCCTGCTGAGCTCCGCGGCAGCTCAGCCCACGCACCCCACAGCTGGGGCTGGCATTTCTGCCCAGCATCCTGCCAGCCCTGAACCCGGGATTTGCCATTCCCCGGCTAATTCCTGCTCTTCTCCATCCTGAACACAACCCCTTTGAAGCGGGGAGCCCTTTGCTCTCTGCGAAGCCTCAGCAGGGAAAGGACCCACGGGCAGACCCCGGGACAGGGTTGCCTGGAAGATCCATTGCCTGAGGTTTCCCAAATTTTTTCCAGAGATGGGCATGTTTTGAATTTAGGCTTTCGTGTCAAGCTGTGTGCCAGTGTGGGGATTTCATTTTGGTTTGATGTTTATTTATTTAATTTTGTAAGCCGCAGAGCATGCACTGCCAGGGAAATCTGGTTTTTGTCTGTATGTGGAGGGTCTGAGCAGGGAAATGCCTCTTCTGGGATGACATTTCCAAAGGAAGGCTTTGGGGCTGGAAAAGAGGCAGGTTCACCCCAAAAGCCTGGATCTGAGTGCTGGATCTGGATGCTCCACGCTGCCCCACAGAGCCAGTGTTGAGGTCAGAGCTTTTCTTTTCTGGGCATCAATGAGAGAAAAAAATTGACGTTTTTTCTTAAAGAGATCAGAATTTTGCCTTTCTTCCTTTTTTCTTTTTTTTTTTTTTCTTTTGTTATGAAACCCCCTCCCAGTGCTGAGGTTATTTATGGACACAAGTCACTGCTTTCTGACAGGGATTTTTCCTTCTCTTCCAGGACATCAGTGCCAGGGACTGGTATGAGGGCAAGGCAAGGGGTGACACAGAAGGACTTGCTCCAGCTTTTAGGGGTCCCGTGTGACAAGGTTGGCTGGGATGGGCACCCCACTACGAGCCATGCAGCCCCTGCCCTAAGACGGAGCTTCCAGGCTGCTCCCAGCCTATGCCCATGTGGTGCCCAGAAAAAGAGCCCCAAATCCCAGTTTCCTGCTGGAAGCTCCCCAGGTGCCAATGAAATATTCATGAGCCAAGGCAGACACAGCCTCCAGTATAAGGGAGGAAACTGTTTTTATCATGAGCAAGGACTGGAGGGGAGCATTTCATTAGACAGCAGACTGCTGTAAAACATTGTATTCCGAGGAGGATGGCCGGGATTCCCTCCTGTGGAGCAGGGCTCTGGCACTGAGCGGGAAAACCAAGTGTTTCCTTTTCCAGACAGATGATGCTGCCATGAGATGAAGCCTCCTGAAGGTGGGGCATGCTGTGAAACGCAGCCGATGGTGGTGAACAGCATTTGCTTTCCAAAATATCCTCCCAGTCCTCCCTGCTGGTGTTTCCTCACCCTCACGGTCATCTGGGTTTTGAAGGGATCATAGAACCCTGGAATGGTTTGGATTGGAAGGGACCTTAAAGTTCATCTTGTTCCAACCCGTGCCATGGGCAGGGACACCTTCCACTACACCAGGTTGCTCCGAGTGCCCAATTCCCTGTTTTCCAAGCTCTTTGCAATCCTCCCCTCTCCTTTGCCCTTCCCAGTCCACCAGAGGTGTGCAGGGCGGGCAGGAGAAAGCGGCAGCTGCTCCTTCTCCTGCAGAGACTCGGTGGTGCAGCCACTGGCACTCAGCTCCCTTCTCTCCCACGCCACTGCATCTGCTTCTCCAAAACCTCTCCTGGTCCATCGAGAGCAGCCGAAAGTGGGGAGGGCAGCCCCCACCTCTGCCAGGGTGATCCCTCCACTGGGGTGTCAGCAGCAGCTCCTGGACCATCTCTCCTGCTCCTGCTCCTGTTCCTGCTCCAGCAGCTGCTCAGCCCCTCCCAGGAGCCAGCAGAGCTGAGGGTCACCTGTATTATTAATTCCTCCTGGCATCACCTCGAGGCTGATTCAATTCCCCAGGGATAACTTAGTGCCTGTTGGGTAAGGAGCAGGAGTTCCTCTGTCCGTGGCTGGAGTTACCTCGGGAGGTCCCCAGCGTGGGGAGCCCACGGCAGGGCTGCCTCTGCCTTCCCCTCCTCCTCCTTTTATTTTTAGCGGCTGGGATGTAACATCAAATAGTGCTGACCTGGCAGGAATCTCAAAGCTCCGCCATCGACAGCGGGATGGTCGTGTGCCACATTTCTGACTTGCAAATAACTTCCAGGGAGAGCGAGGGTGTATTTATCAAACACAGCCAGGGCTGCATCTTTATTTAGCTCCTTCTGTTTCCACACTGTATAATTCATGAAATTGCCTTAGAAAGTTGGGGCGGAATTAAATCGTTGACCAGCCCGTGAACCGGAGTTGACACTTCCATTATTTTAAAAGGAAAGCTGAGAGAAACTAAAACCTGACAAATAACCCTGAGCTGGGGGAGAGGGGCCAGGGTGGAGCTCAGAGCTGGCTGAGCAGAGAGAGGCACATCAGGAGCAGCTCCAGAGCATCCTGTGAGGCTGCTGGATCCATCCTGCCCTGCCTTCCATCCCAGAGGATGGGAAGCCTTCCCAAGCTCTCTGTGGGGTGCAGGGTGGCATCTCTGGGCTCATCCCACAGCGTGGGCAGAGTGAGGGGGGCACTGTCCCCCTGTGCCCCCCTCAGGTGAGACCCCCCCTGCAGAGCTGCCTCCAGCTCTGGGCAACAACAGCAGGAGGACGTGAAGCTGCTGGAGAGAGTCCAGAGAGGCCACAGAGATGCTCCAGTGCTGAAGCCCCTCTGCTCTGGAGCCAGGCTGGGAGAGCTTGGGCGGGGGGGTCACCTGGAGAAGGGAAGGATCCAGGGAGACCTGAGAGCCCCTTCCAGAGCCTAAAGGGGCTCCAGGAGAGCTGGAGAGGGACTGGGGACAAGGCATGGAGGGACAGGACACAGGGAATGGCTTCCCACTGCCAGAGGGCAGGGTTAGGTGGGAGACTGGGAATAAATTCCTCTCTGTGAGTATGGTGAGGTCTTTATGCTCCATTCCAACCCAAAGCATTTTAGGATTCTATAAAAATCTCTTAGAGAACATTGGCATCAAACCACCCTGGGGCACTGCCCACTGCCCAGTTTATCTCAGCTATAAATGGCATCATTAACCTACACGGTCCATACATTGTGTACCACCAGGACTCAGCACTGGAAAACAAATGAATCTTTAAAAGTTTGAACCCTATTCACAGAATTGCTGCTCCATAAATCATTCACATCAGCGAGGCTACTTTACAAAGGCCTCTCTGGCTTCATGCTGGCAAGGAAAAGACAGAGAGCTCTAAATAGTTTGGCTTTAGGAATATTCCCCAGCATCCAGCAACTGCCTTTCAGCAGGTAATGAAACACATGATGTGCTCCTCAGCTTGGACCCAGGGCAATTCCATGGGAATTTTTTTCCCAGTACACTTCTCCCATTTTCATAGAATCATTATAGAATCCTGGCATGGTTTGGTTTGGAAGGGACCTTAAAGACCATCCTGTTCCACACCCTGCAGGGTCACCTTCCACTATCTCAGGGGCAGCCACAGCTCCTCTGGGCACCCTGTGCCAGGGCCTGCCCACCCTGCCAGCCAGGAATTCCTTCCCAATATCCATCTAACCCTGCCCTCTGGCAGTGGGAAGTCATTCTCTGTGTCCTGGCGCTATGTGCCCGTTTATCCCCCTGAAGTTTTGCAGTGCGTTGTGACTCCAGGATGTGACAGGAGCTGTGCCAGAGCCACCGCTCCAATCCAGTGCCTCGCACTCAGAGCCCGCTCCCGCTTTCACATGAAAAATTCCCTTTGTTCCCTCTGTCTCTGCCGATCCTCCCCGTGTGCTGGTGGTTCTGAAGGACAGGCAGCTCCCTTCACAAGTGCTTCCTTTAGAATCCCTTCAGTACTGGAGTCCCTCCTTTCTGCTCAGCCTTTACACGGCTCCGCTCCTTTGTTCTGCTCCCTTTAAGCCTGGTCCCCGTTCCATTAGAGGAATCCAGAGTACAAAGCTCCCTCCCCTGCCTCGCTTCCTCTCTGCCTCCCTCCCCGCAGCATCCTCTGTCATTACGTCCTCTCCGCTGCTCTACAGCTGTTCCCAAACTCCCCTCCAGCATCCCAATCATGGAGCCGCAAATCATTCCAGCGCCAGCGACGCGCACGGGGATGGAATTTGCGCCGAGCCGGAGGGATTCTTGCCCGGGCTCTCGGCAGCGGCGGGATGTGGTGGATAAGGCTGACTCCCAGTGGCTCCCGGCCCCGCGCCCGGCCGGAGCTCCCTCCCCTCCCTGTCGGGATGGATTGCGGGAGCGCTCCCGCTCCTGTGTGTTCCGCCCGTGCACATAAGGAGATTTTTATCCCTTCTCTCCAGACGCTGCAGCTCCAAGTGCCCGTGTGCGCTCCGTTACGGTTCCCCAGATAACAGCATTTGGAGTAGTGCTCCTTCAGAAAATCCATGCAGAACCAGCTGTGATTTTCTGCTCTTGGACGGATAATTGGATTCTGGCGCAGGGTGGGCTCAGGGCCTGCGTTTGGTTCCTTGCCTGAAAACTCAGAGCTCCTTAAGGCCAGGCTCCAAAGGCTCTCAGGCAGCAAGGGAGCCCTGTGTGCTCATTCCCAGCTGGAAGTGAGCGCTTTGCCACCAGCAGCCCCAGTTACCTCCCAGCTGCCCCACTGGAAGTCTCACGGATTGTCTCATTATGTCACTAACCAGGCAGGAACCTCATTTTTCTTACTGTGAACTTGTTCCCGTATCTAAAGCCACCCTTAAGGAGCTGCAACACTTCTTTGATACCCTTTTAATACCTGTGATCAGGTCCTTCCAGCTTTCTTTGCTTCCCCGATGATTAATTAAACACTGGATAATGGTGGTATTTTGGAATACCTGCAGGCAGGGCAAAACAACAGATCTGTCCAGCCTGGAGAGGAAAAGGCTCCAGGGAGACTTGAAAACCCTTCCAGGGCCTGAAGGGGCCCCAGGAGAGCTGGAGAGGGACCTGGGACAAGGGATGGAGGGAAAGAACAAGGGAAATGGCTTCCCACTGCCAGAGGGTAGGGATGGATGGGATATTGGGAAGGAATTCTTCCCTGGGAGGGTGGGCAGGCCCTGGCACAGGGTGCCCAGAGAAGCTGTGGCTGCCCCTGGATCCCTGCAAGTGCCCAAGGCCAGGCTGAACACATCTGGTGTCAGAACCAATCCGCAGAACCACAGAACCCACTGAATTGAAGGGACCCACAAGGTCCCACTCCAGGCTCTGCACAGGACACCCCAAAGCTCACACCACAGAAGTCCTGGCCAAGCTGGTGGCCAGGACTTCCAAGGGAAATCCCTTCATCTCCCACCGAGCCAGCAGTGATGGAAGCACAACTATAAACACACTGGAGGCTTGTTGGGTTTGTTGTTGGGGGTTTTTTAGGAATCATAACTCATTCCCTGTCTCCCGCCGGAGATGCATCTCCAGCACAGCCAGACGGCTGCAAAATAAACCTCCCAGGCTCCTTCCCCTCGGAGCCGTCGGAGCTGTTGGCGGTGCTGGCCCCGGGGACAGCGTGTTCCTGCTCACCTGATTTATTATCCCTGCTCTGACACACAGGCGAGGATTCTTCCCGGGAAGAAGAGCTGGCAAGTGGAGGCAGTCCCTTGGAAACAGCCAGTGTTTGTCTGCGCTTTCATTCCAGGGAGCAGAGGGAGAAAGGGAAAAAATATAGCAGGGAAAGCTTAAAAATCAGAGGATCCAGAGGCACTTACAAGGCTTGAGGACAACAAAGAGTCGGTGCTTCTGTCTGAGAAGGCTGGGATGGAGACCTGCGGAGTTTTGCGTATTCCAAAAAACAAACAGCAGTCTCATCTTTGGGGTTTTTTTTCAGTAGAATTTCAGGAACCAGAGACGGAAGAGACCCATTAACTCCTCTTTCTGTTCCCTCCAGGGCAGAGCAGGATTTCTCCCTGAGGGGGTTATTTTTAGCACTCTGTTGAACAGACTTTTCAGCGTCTCATGATGTGGGGGTTTCTTTTGCAGCGATTTAGATGTAGGAATGATAAATCAGGTCCTGCTGAAAGAAGGCTTGACCCAGAGATGAAACAAGGATCAGAGTGGTGCTGAGAGGTTCAGAAATGTTTGCTGGTGTGTTTTCTCCTCTCTCTAACACGTTTCTGTGTCTCTGCACAGCAAGCCTTGCCCGGGAAGGAAGAAGGCAACAGAGCCCCGGTTCTCCAGGGATTTTTGTTCTTACGGAGAAGAAGAAATGTGACAATTGCTCTGGAAGAGGCTTCACATGGGCATCCCACATCCTGGGAGATGTCATACACCCTTAGATGACTGGCACTTGTCCCCAGGCTCAGCAGGCAGAGGTAAGTTGTGCCGGTGGGTGATTCCTGGCACTGATTTGGGGTGACTGTGCTCCCTGTGCTCTGCAGCGAGCCTGGAGAACTGGCACCACACCTGCCAAGCTGCTGCCGCAGGTCCAGGGCAGCTTTGGGCCCTCACGCCCACAGAGCATTTCAAAGACATCCTGAATTAATGCCGCACTTCAGTCTCCTCCAGCATCACCTGCACCTCCTGTGATCCTGTGACAAGAGGGAACAGCCTCAAGTTGCATCTGGAGAGGTTTAAATTGGTTTTTAGGGAAAAGGTCTTCATGGAAAGAGCGGTCAGGCACTGGAACAGGCTGTCCAGGGAGGTGGTGGAGTCCCCATCCCTGGAGGGATTTAAAAGCCGTGTGGATGTGGCACTTGGGGACATGGGCTAGTGGTGGCCTTGGCAGTGTTGAGAGAATGGTTAGACTCGATATTCTTAGGGGACTTTTCCAACCTAAAAGATTCCAGGATTCTGTGACTCCCTGGAGGGCACTGCCATCGCTCCGAGGGCAGCTCAGCCCCTGCAATGCTGCAGCTGGTTAAGGAGGAGACACACCCCGGGCTCTCTCCTGGACGAGCCTCTCCCTCCTTCCTGTGACTCTCTTTGATCCCAAAATTCAAATTCCTCTCAGCCCATGAGTGCCTTTTCCTCGGGAGCGGGCTGAGCGTGGCCAGGGGAGGGGTCGGGGGGGTCTGACCCCCAGGAAAAGCCCCGTGTTTGCCCAGAGCGATCACAAAGGTCTGCAAACGGTTTGGGAGGCTGTTCCAGTGAGAGGGGAGGGAGGGGAGGGCAGGAGCCGGGCTGGATGCTGCCTCTGGAATGGCTGTGTGCAGGACAGCGACTCGGGCTGCGGACAAGGCTCCACTGACCCTCCGGATCAGTCCCTCACCCTGGAGAACCGGGAGCTGCCGCGGGGCTTCGGCACACCCGGGGAGGGTGAGAGCAGGGAAGCACCGGGACAGCGATCCAACCCCCCGGGAGCACCCCGAGAGGAGCAGCCGGGACACACACCTGCACAGGTGAGGTGCTGCGGGTGCAGGGAGGCTGCGGGGGCTGCACCCCCATGGAGCAGCTGTTGGCACTGCCATGGGATGGCCATACACTGCCAGGGGCCATGACGATGGCCATGCAGTGCCACAGGATATGGCACAGACCACACACTGCCAGGGGCCACGGCAATGACCACACACTTCATGGGCCATGGCAGTGACCATACACGGCCACGGGACATGGATATGGCCAAAGTCCCAAGCAGGCTTAGGTCACACTGCCAAGGGGTCTTGGCACAACCACTCCCCACACCGCATCCCTGTGGGATTCGGGACATTTCTCCCATGTTTTCCTCCCCCTTTTCCCCCGCAGCTCCAAGCAGGAGGGATTCTGTCTGCAAGAAGCCAGTCTGGGCTGCCTTGCCCTGCTGGGGGCACCTGTGTGAGCAAGAGATTTGGCTTCTCACGGCTGCACTTTGCCCAAAAACATTGGCTTAACATTATTGCAGGGTAAGTCAACAAATCTGGAAAAATCTACCCGTTTTCCCCACTTTTCTTGCACCTTTGGAGATGAAACTCCAGCTGCGCCGCTAAGTTGCGGTGATTTATTGGTGGGCTGAGGAGCTGGGTTTAAATGCTGCATCTTTGGGATGCTGGCAGCCTCGCTTCCTATAAATCTCAACCAGGATTTCTAAGCCCTTTTATGCCAGCTGCTTTCATGTATCCAGAGCCTTTTCCGTGCAGTAGCCTATGAAAATATTGAACCGATGCCCAGAGCAACACCAGGATATGAAGGGGAAAACTTTAAGATGTTTTGTAACTATTTTTTTTTTTCACAGAACCTGCCAAATCTTAATTTTTCCAGTTTACAAGTAAGAGCCTCTAAACCATCTGTTTGCTGTCAACTGATGTTTGTTTGGAAAGGGGTTTTATTATTTTTTTCCATCTCGCACTCCTGTTCTTACAACTAGTTTACTGAACTTCATAAATGTCAGCTCTCACAGTTGTTTTGTGAGCCAGTTATGATTTAGGATTTAATCAAAATTGAGCAGTCAGTGTCTTTAATCAATGGGAATGGAGATCAAAAACAAAGGAATGGGGACTGAGGAATGAAACATTTAATGTCTCCCAACAGCATTTGAAAGCGCCTGATTTCCACCGTAATGGCTACCAGGGATCATTAGAACAAACCTGAAAAAACCCCCAACCTCCAAAAACTACTCCTTGTGTTTTGTAAAGATGAAAAGGGTGAAGGCAATTTAAGGCTTAAAAGCAATTCCAACCTTTTATCTCATTAAATATTAAAAACTGAACGAGCGTCCGCGGCTCTGGGGCTGCTGGAGCTCCCGGCACGGGGACGGGCTGTGGGTGCCCAAGGAACCCTTTGCTCACCCCGTTTTGGTCCATGGGGATATTGCGGAGCGCCCCGGGATTGCTCCGTGCTGTCCATGGGATTTTGGCACTGCCGAGGTCTGGCACCGAGGTCTGGCACCGACCATGCTCACCCGAGGTCACACACAGATTTAGTGTGGGAATAAACACGGAGGACTGAGAAGTACAGCCATCGTTCCCCTGGAATCACTTCATCCTTCCATCCCTTCATCCCTCCAACCTTTCGTCCATCTCTCCATCCTTCCACCCTTCCATCCCTGCAATCCTCCATTCCTTCATCCCTCCATCCCTACAAACTTATATCCCTTCAACATTCCCTCCAACCCTCCATCCCTCCAAGCCCCCATCCCTCTCCTGCCTGCACACCAGGACACACACGAGCCCACATTCCCACCTCCTCCAGCATCTCATCCCTGTGCCCTGTCCCGTGGGGTTATTGGGCGTTTGGGGCCCCAACGAGGGACCAGCCATGTAAGACCAAAGCCATCCTGGTGGGAATGAGGTGATGGAATGATGCAGCCTCCCCTCTGCGGGGGGTCACAGGCTGCGAGGGGATGGAGGATGGAACGAGGGGGTGTCCGGCTGGGTTTGGCTGTGTTAGACTGGGTTCCACTGGGTTAGACTGGTTCCCACTGGGCTCGGCTCGGCGCTCTCGGGCGCCCCCTGCCGGCGCGTCCCGGCTGCGAGCCCATAGTCATGGAATCGCCGTAAAATCCTGGAATGGTTTGGGTTGGGAGGGGACTTTAAAACTCATTTCATTCCGCCCCCTGCCATGGGCAGGGACACCTCCCACCAGCCCAGGGTGCTCCAAGCCCCGTCCAACCTGGCCTTGGGCGCTTCCAGGGATCCAGGGGCAGCCACAGCTTCTCTGGGCACCCTGTGCCAGGGCCTGCCCACCCTCCCAGGGAAGAATTCCTTCCCAATATCCCATCCATCCCTGCCCCTGGCAGTGGGAAGCCATTCCCTGTGTCCTGTCCCTCGGTCCCTTGTCCCGAGTCCCTCTCCAGCTCTCCTGGAGCCCCTTTAGGCACTGGAAGGTGCCCCATAGTTGCCCAGCCTGTCAGGGACTATCAGCAGGTCTGAAGCCTTTGATGCTGGGATTGCTGTAGCCCTGGTTCACCTTTTTGTCGTGTTTATCTTAAAAGGAATCACGTTTCCATCCCTGCGGATTTGGGGGGGTTGGCTCTGCATTCCAATGAGTGGGGAGGGAGCCAAGGGGGTGGCGGATCCCCTCCGGAGAAGCTGCTCCCTAAAATGCCCTCTGCAAATACACGTCTTAGACAAAACAGCTCTGCTGCCCGAGGGCATTTCAATCCTCACGGAACCTTTCCTGCGGATCAGAGCCAGCATTTCTCCGAGGCAAATGAATCTGTTCTCATCTGGTTTCCCCCTTTGATGCATTTATGTGTTACAGAGGCCTAAAATGCTCCTTTAATAGTTCTGGCCCTGTCAGAGAAGCCGCGCTTTCTTTGCCTTCTTGTTTCTTCCAGCCTTCCTGCACCGGGTCGGTGGCAGCTCCTTCTCCGCGATGGAGACTGGGAGCCCCTGCACATCACCAGCCCTGAGCTGGGAATATCTGTAGCTTCCAACAGTGATGCTCCAAAATGCACCGTGTCAAATTATCTGCCTCGGTGGCTGGGGGCTCCCGGGAGATGCCCGGGCTGTTAATGACAACAGCAACAACCAAAATTAAACCTGGCTGGTGGGGGTTGTGGACNCCAGCCCTTGGAGCATCTCTGTGGACTCTCTGGACTCGCTCCAGCAGCTCCACGTCCTCTTGTTGTTTCCCAGAGCTGGAGGCAGCTCTGCAGGGGGGGTCTCACCTGAGGGGGGCACAGGGGGACAATCTCCCCCTCACTCTGTCCCCGCTGTGGGATGAGCACAGGAGATATTTTGGGGGTCAGTGCTGGTGGAGGCCTCTCATGCTTCCACAGCCTTCAGGAAGCCAGATGGGGACAGAGGAGTAGGACTGAGCTCAGTGCAGCCCTGATGTCCCCTCAGATGCCACCAAATGATCCAGGGTGCTGCCTCAGAAACATTTCCTGGGGTACAGCCGGTCTGGGGGTCCTGCACAGAGGTGCCTCCAGCTTCTCCTTCCGCTGTACCACAGAGAGCTGGCAAGGGAGGAGCCCCCTGACGTCCCTCAGCTCTGATCCCACAGGGGAAACTGGGAGACTGGGGAACCTGTGGCTTCTCTTGCTTCAAAGAGCAGTTTCCCTGCCCTCCTCCTTGCATGTGGGCTGCCTTTTTAATTAGCTTTTTTCCATATAATTTTGAACTTCTTTCTTCTGCTGGCGGTTTTACCTCAGCTTAGGATGCACAAAGCTCGACTATTTTGTTCTCAGAGTCAGCTGGATGATCAAGATTTTTGCAGTCTCCTGAATTATTGATGGAAACTCAGTTACTCACTAAATATTATTGCTTCCATCCTGTCAGGGAGAAGATCACAGTAATATTTTGTTAATTCAAACATCTTTCTCTGAGGCTGTCGATGACAGGCAAAGCACTCGCAGAATATACAAAGGTGCTCGTTGCAGGGGCAGAACATCATCAATCTGAGCGGGAGCGAGAAGTCATTGCTCCATGCAAAGCGCGTTGGGGGAGGCAGGACTTGGGTTGTCTCCACGGCTTGGGTGGTGTTTCTGATGAGCTGGGGGGTTAAAGGGCTCTGTGCAGCTGATGCTGCCGGATCAGGATGTTGGGGTGGTGGGAAGTCACCCCACGCATCCTCAGCACACCCCTGGGTGAAGGCGGGACAGTGGGTGGTGGCACTGCCGTCACTCCCAGTTCAGGGGACACCAGTGTGTGACTGGTGTGTGCCCGGCGTGCAGAGGCTTGTGGTCAGCTCATGTCCCGCTGGGCTGAGGTCTCTTAGGTGAGCGGTGCCCAATTCCTGTGAGGACACCGAGAGGTGAGGAGGAATCCCAGAATCCCAGAACAGTGGGGATTGGAGGGCCCTCTGGAGACCACCCCATCCATCCGCTGGCCAGGCAGGGTCACCCAGAGCAGGTGACACAGGAACGTGTCCAGATGGGTTTGGAATGTCTCCAGAGGGGGAGACTCCACACCCTCCAGGAGCAGCTGTTTCAGTGCTCTGCCACCTCCGTGGAAAGAAGTTCTTCCTCATGTGGAGGTGGAACCGGTGTTGAGTTTATGACCATTTCTCCCCATCCTGTTGCTGGGCACCACTGGAAAGTCTGGCACCATCCCCTGACATCCACGAGCAGGACGGGTGCACGTGGCTGGAGCGGTGCCCACTGTGGGTGCCCTCCTTCCTGCACCCCGTGATCCAGGATGGCTCAGCTGCTCCTGTGCCCCTGTCCCCCTGTGCCAGAGGGGCACATTGTCTCCGTGGCTGCTGGGGACACTGGGAGCTGCAGCGCCGTCACTGGGGGGTTTGTCCATGCCCTGCCTGCACCGTGGACATTCCCAGTGGGACGGTGGCACGTCCCTGGTGGGTCAGTGTCACACCCCCCGCTCGGGGCCGAGGCCGTTCGACGATGCTGCAAGTTGTGCTTTCACGCCGATGTTTTTTGGGTTTCTTCGGTGGTTTTTTCCCCAAGTCATTACAAGCTAAACAGCTCAAACAATCTTCAAGGTGAAATCTGCTTTTCATTACTCCGCGAGGGCACCGCGGCTTCATTTTCATAAGTTCCATTACCATATGCAGCATGAGAGCGCTTTGCTCTGCTACATATTGTCAACATTAAATAACCTCTTTTTGTGGTTACATCATAAAAATTCTTTAGATCTTGGAAGCAGGCTGGGGATATTTGCATATGTATATCTTTAATTTTCGCAGCACAGCCTGGCTACCAGATGGGGAAACCAACTAAAGCCTCCAACGTTTCTCGGCGAGTTCGACGCTTTCCTGTGTTGGGAACCGCAGAGGAAACGAGGTGGTTTTCAGCCACGCTGAGCCTCTGCCAGCCCCTAACCTTGGGATATTTTCACAGGGAAGGGGGGAAGAGGGGAGGGGAGCCTTTTCCCTCGAACCAGATGGCCGTATGGAATCAATAAAAGGCAGTTTGCAAAAGTTTGTTTACTTAACATTGGGGAGAATATGCCTTTGTGGTCCCTCCGCACGGCAGAGAAACGGGATCCCGCGGCCGAGTTAACGAGGGCGGGCGAGGCGGCACCGCCCGGGCCCGGCCTGCCCGGGAAGGGCCTTTTTCCTTGGATTTTACCCCGAATTGGATGCCCTGAACCCCACAGGGCTGCCCACAGCCCCACCCCGGGCCCGCGGGGCTTGTCCCAAAGGACCTGAGAGGCTTGGGGTGAAAACATTCCCCCTGGGAGGGCTGGGCAGGAATTACGGTGTTTTATCTCTTGACAAGCCCAGATTTTGGTGTTTGGGGTGGAATGATGTTTTTGGGGTGGAATGATGTTTTTCTGGAATAGAACGATGATTTTGGGGGGGGGTTAATGGCTTTTTGGGGTCTAATGGTGGGGGTTTGAGTGTGATGATGGGTTTTAGGGTGCTACAATGGTTTTTGGGAGTCTATTGATGATTTTGGGGGGGGTAAGAATGATTTTTGAGCGCAATGATTTTTTGGGGTGTAATGATGGGGGGTTAGGGTACAATGATGAGGTTTAGGGTGTAATATTATTTTGGGGTGTAATAATGAGATTTAGGGTATAACTGAGGGTTTTAAAGCCTAATGATGGTTTTTA
The DNA here is from genome assembly GCA_013396755.1 of Sclerurus mexicanus. Taxonomy (NCBI): domain Eukaryota; kingdom Metazoa; phylum Chordata; class Aves; order Passeriformes; family Furnariidae; genus Sclerurus; species Sclerurus mexicanus. Next base: position 100,492 of record VWZF01001788.1, on the reverse strand, counting down.
GGGTGTAATGCTGATGTTTTGGGGTGTAATGCCAATTTTTTTGGAGTCTAATGATTTTTTTGTGTGCAACAACTTGTTTTAGGGTGTAATGTTGGCTTTTTAGAGCATAATGGGTTTGGGTTTGGGTGTAGTGACTTTTTTACGGTAAAATGACTTTTCTGGGCGTAACGATTGCTTTTTTGTGTTTAATGACGCTATTTTGGGGTGCAATGAAGGGAATTCCGTGTGCCATGGAGTTTTTTGGGGGTAAAATGATGGGGTTTGGGCTCTCCAGGTCCCTAACCCCCCCTCAGAAGGCAGGCTGGGCTCTGTGCTGCACGTGAGAGACGTCTGAGAACGTGCAAGGTATTAATCATGTGCCGTAATTATTTCTGAACATCCCAAATTATCCGAGTAGTACAGCAAGAAAACAACGTCGCCTCGTCTTTAAAGCGGAGCCTCATTACGCCGATCTGTCATCTGTTAATTCATTAGAGCCCTGACAGCGAGGACTCAGATCAAAACTGCCCTAAATGATTCCCGATGACACACAATGGCAAATTTCAGCCATTATTCCGGAAATGTAACATCGCTCCTTCTGCTGCCTCCAAGCAGGGCCCTTCCGCCGCTATTAATTGCCTCCTAAGTGCTTGCATGTGTCGTGCTTGGGTCGCTGCTCGGATCTCTGCTTTGAAATGCTGCCGGAGAGCGAAATCCGGGGCTTGTCGAAGGGGCTCGTCCAGCTCCAGGCCTGGCACACGAGCCCCAAGACGCACGGGCGTCCAGTTCTAAATATTAAAATCATATTTTTGAAGAAAAAAGGTTTGTTTGGTTTGTTTTCTTTTTTTTTCCCTAAAGATCTAAGCTGGGTTTTTAAAGCGAGTTGTAAATTTTATTTGGCTTTTTTAAACCTTTCAGGGTTTTTTTGTGGTTGTGGCCAGCGAAGCCATTCAGGATTTGGCATCTGCAAATCCAGGAGCAGCAGGAATTTTGCTGGAAGGTCAGGGGCTGGGAAGGTTCATAGAGTCATGGAATTTCAGGATGGTTTGGGTCGGAAGGGATCTTATAGATGATCCAGTTGGAAGGGACACCTTCCACTAGCCCAGGTTGCTCCACCCTGGCCTTGGACACTTCCAGGGATCCAGGGGCAGCCACAGCTTCTCTGGGCACCCTGTGCCAGGGCCTGCCCACCCTCCCAGGGAGGAATTTCCACGTCTTTGCCTGGGATGTATCGGATACCCCTGGCCAGATGATGGAGAGGCAGGAACGTGCTTGAGATGGAGCAGAAGTGGTTTTGTGAGTTGCCAAAAAACTGCATTTCGTTCTGCTAAAGTCGTGTCTGTACTTTTTCCAAGTGAAGGATATGAAAATCCCGCTCAAATGATGCGTGAGTTTCTTAGGAATTGGGCTGCGAGCTGGTAAATTGCCGTGTTTAATTAATTACCTTGATTTACTGACCTTGAGGTGAAGCCAAGCACAGCGACGGCCGCTTGTATAAATTATGGGAAGACGAGGAAAGCAAAGATGATCCAGAAAACACTGGAGGGCCAATGAAAAAGGAAAAAGCAGGGATCTGAATGGTCTTTTTGTGCAGCAGGAAAGAAGTCATTGCTGGGAGCATTCCAAAGCTGCTGGAAATGTGGCAGTGGAGCAGCTTTGATGTCCCATCCCTGAAGTGTCCAAGGCCAGGTGAGACAGGGCTTGGAGCAACCTGGGCTAGTGGGAGGTGTTCCTGCCCATGAGAGAGGGCGGAATGGGATGAGTTTTAAGGTCTCTCCCAACCCAAACCATTCCATGATTCTCTGAAATCCGATTCTATTGAAAAATGGGATATTTTCTCTCCCTTGTGCTGCCCATGAGCTCTGTCCCCCATGCCTGGTTCATACCAGGGCAAAAGGTGCCAGAGGCTGGATGAAGGGATTCTGGAGGGAAACGGCTTCCAGGGTGAAACTGGAGTCATGGAGGTGACACGTCATGGGTGGCACTTGCCACCCCTGTCCCCTTCCCTGTGGACTCTTCACCGCAGGGACCGGAGCTATTTCTGGTGTTCAAAGCCTTCAGGGGACAAGATTCCCGCTCAGTCCATCCCGGTGTCCTGGCCAGAGCCCTCCATACCCGTCACATTCCCTATGGAGCCTGCAGCACCCTGCTCAGGGCACCCTGGGAGCCGCCACCCCTCCAGCCCAGAATTTCTCCGTGTTTTCCGTGCGTTTGCTCTGTATTTTCCATACGAACCCCAGCAAGTCACCCGGCTCGGGCACAGGAGCTCTTGGCACGCACTTTCTTTATCCCTGGTGGCCGGTGCCTTGCTGAGTGTGAACAGAACTCTTCCCTGCGTAATTCCCTCTCCGTGCAGGGAGAAACAGCAGGGCAGTGCTGGGGCTTTGGGCTGGCTGGGGCTGAGCTGGGGCACTGGCAGCGCTTGAGTCAGCGATCTCCTGACTTTGGGACTTCAGAGGGGACACGGAGCTTTTGCCTCGCTCTTTTGGTTTTTTTTTTTTTTTTTTTTTTCTTTTTTCCCTTTTTAAACAATATATAAATCTGTGGCAGCCCTGAAGCAGAAATAGCAGCGGCCCATGACCCGTGAGAGGCCTTCACAGCTTCCTTTTCAGCTGGAAAATTGCTTCAGTCAGCTGTGACCGGCTGGGAAAGGAGCTGAAGCAGCCCCTGTCCCTCGGGGGGGCACCTGGGTGACGTGGGATCGCAGCAAGGGGAACAGCTACGGCTTCCAAGCCCAGCTCCCCTGGGACATGAGAGCGGGAGGGAACACATCCAGCTGGGGACGGTGGGGATGGGGACGAAGGGGAGGGTTCATTTGGGTTCACCTGAGGGGCTCTGCCCACCTGGGGAGGCTGCTCAGACTTTGCACGCTGCAGTGAGAGCCCTGAGAATCTCAATGGGAGCGTTTACGGAATTGCTTTTAATTTTTCTGATTTTTCTGAGATGCAGAAGGGCCCAGCAGATGAGCTTATCAAGCACTTTTATAAGCTTTTGAAGACTTCGCAAATCATTTTCTTGCTCAGGTGGCAGCCCGGCCGTGAAGGGAACAGCCCTGGCACTGTGTCAGGTGAAGGGATGAGTGTGGTGTGAGGAGTTGTGTCTGATGGGCACCTTCCAAACCCAGGGGGAAATGGAGCAAAACCCCACCTCCTGCACTCACTTTCCTCTTTAAATCCTGCATGGTTGGGCTTTCTGGGAGGTCTGGGTAAGACTCAGTAAATAGACACTGTTGAAGAGAGAAGGAAAAACACCAATTTATCTGCTGGGGATGGGGATGGGTGAGGGTGTAAATTTGGATGTGACTTATATAGTCGCAAACTTTGTCCCAGATTTGTTTAGTCACAAACTTTGAAACTTTGGGATTCATTTAGACAAAAAAAGAGCTTTGGTTGATTGTAGAATTTGTTATATAAAGAAGCATTTTTCTCCTCACTCTTCCTCTTGTAATGCCGTAGATAAAATATGTTGGTGCTGGTTTAAGGAGCTTTACTCCCTGCTAATTAAAATAGGGAAAACAAGGGAAGATGTGAGGCTGGGGTGGACTAACAAATGGTGGGCGAGGATGGGCTAAAAATTGGGATGCTGGATGCCCCATGGTGGAGTTGGAAGGGATGCCAAGTTGTCCAGGGAGATGGGAGAGACCAGCTCAGGGAAAAGGGAAGATCTTTGGGAAGTGACCTTCAGGTTTAAAAGTGTCCTTAATAACCACTGGTTTTCCTTGTGAACACATGTGAGTTATCCCTCCCTCTATCCGTATTTTTGAGGAATTTGCAATCTTTTACAGAATCCCAGAATCCCTGAAGTTGGAAAAGCCCTCCCAGCCCATGGAGCCCACCCTGTGCCCAATGCCCGCCTTGCCCAGCCCAGAGCTCTGAGTGCCACGGCCAGTCCTGCCTTGGGCACCTCCAGGGGTGGGGACTCCACCACTTCCCTGGGAAGGCAATTCCAATGTTTAACAGCCCTTTCCATGCAGAAATTCCTGCTGATGCCCAACCTCACCCTCCTCTGGCACAGCCTGAGGATGTGTCCTCTTGTCCTGTTTCTAGTTTCCTGGGAGAAGGGGCCAGTTGGTTTTGGGAATGGCTTTCAGTGAAGTTTTCCCTGGGTTTTCCCATGTAAGGCTCCTTCACCTGCTGGACTGAGGGGATGTGATCCCTTGAGTCCCCTGGGCTTTGCTTCTGGGCTTCTCCCTTGCTGCCTTGGGTCAGAGAAATCCCAAACTGTCTGACTTCCACTGGAAGTCTTCTCCCTGGCTGGAATTTGCCTTCCTTTGGGCAACGCTGAGCAGGCACAGCAGCTCCTGAGCTGCAGGAAGGGTGACGGGGACACGGCAGCCCTGAGCTGGTGTCAGCCAAGCCAGAGACCAGGGCCAGGCTCATCACGATCACTTCTGTGTGACCGGGGACAGGACCCGGGGAATGGTTGGAGCTGTGTCAGGGCAGGGTCAGGCTGCATCCAGCACAAGGTTCTTCCCCAGAGGGTGCTGGGCACTGACCTGGCTCCCCAGGGCAGTGGGCACGGCCCCAAGGCTGCCAGAGCTCCAGGGGTGTTTGGATGGTCCTCTTGGGAACATGGTGTGACTCTTGGAGATGGTCTCGTGCAGGGCTGAGGGACTCAAAGATCCCTGTGGGCCCAGTTTGACATATTCTGTGATCCCTATTCGAGCTGCCACAGATCCGACCCCTGCTGGCTCTGCAGCCACTGGAGCCTCTCGCTCCTCTCCGTTCCTGGGCCAATTACCACCTTGTGCCCTGTAACTCGCAGCTCTGACTAAGCCAAATTCAATTTTATCTCCAGCCTGCGACGGGAACTGGAGCTGGGGAGCCGTTTCTGGCAGTGCTGGCCCTCCCCAGCCTGACAACCAGTTTTACTTCCCAGCAGGGAATAGACTGATCGCTCATTTACGGCTGCAATCATCTCCCTGTTACAGCATTAGGAAGGAATGAGCACCAAAAGCCATTATAATTAAGATCTCTCTGGAGCTGACAGGAGAAATAGATGGCATGTGGAGCTGGAGCTCTGTGGCTCAGCTGTTTCTTTTCGAGCTGTCACTGGAAAATTACAGAGGCTGACAATCATATTTTTAACGCAGCAGCGCTAAGTAATATATATTTATATATATATATATATATATTTATATCTCTACCTTGTGCTGGGGAGCGGGGACAAGATGGGGGTTGGTGCTCTTGAAGCCTCCCCAGGAGCTGGGATAAAGCTGAGCCTTCCCCACCACATCCCTCCACCTCCCAAATCCCAGCTGCTCGTGGAGATGAAGGTCTTGAGTGTCTTGAGCAACGACATCCTGGGCTCATTCCCAGCAGGAGACTGGGGGGATTGTCCCCCTGTGCCCTGCTNCTGGCTGTGAGGGTGGGCAGGCCCTGGCACAGGGTGCCCAGAGAAGCTGTGGCTGCCCCATCCCTGGAAGCGTCCAAGGCCAGGTTGAACAGGGCTTGGAGCAACCTGGGCTGGTGGAAGGTGTCCCTGCCTCTGGCAGGGGCTGGAATGAGATGACTTCAAGGTCCCTTCCAACGCAAACCGTTCCAGGATTGGATCATTCTCTGCCAGCACAGCCCTGTGAGACACAGATCTCGTAGTGGGAAGGAAGAAGGATGGCTCTGAGGAGCCAAATTCGCAGGCAGAGGCTGGGGCTGGGCCCTGCCTGCACAGGCAGCAAACCCAACTCGCCCTCAATTCCAGAGTCACCACGGGGTATTTGCTGTCCGGGGGCAGGCGAGGGGCTCCTGCTTTTATGAAGTAATTGGGAGAACATCGTCTGCCGGTTCCAATCACACGTCTCTGCTGAGCAGTGGATTCTCAGGTCTCAACACACCGGGCCACCTCTGCAGCCTCAGATGCTCAATGGGAAGACAAGAAATGGGAATTCTTGTGTTTTTCTTCACCTCCCCACTGGTTTGGAATCAGAGCTCAGCCTTGGGGTTGCTTTTAAATGTATTTCAGAGCCTCTTCCTCCGTCGCAGTGTTTCAAAGCACCAAAGCCAAGCTGTCCTGCTCCTACAACAAATGTTGCACGGAAGTTTCTATTTAAGCTGCAAATGAATTATTGATGCAATTACTCATTCTCATTTAAATATCTATTTAATGGCATTTAAATAACAGTGTTCAGAATGTGTCAACAGTTTACACAATAATTTGGATTCTGAACTTTACACCTCTGTTTTCTCCCCCCATCCATAATTGGAGCTCATCCCTTTGGAGTGACAATTGGAGATAAGTGTCGCTTTTTTTCCCTCGCACATGTGCATTATCTAAATATATTAAATCACTCACTCAATTTTAATTTCATTTGAATGATTAATCAGTTACTTGGCTATAATTATTTGTGTTAAGACATCTCCGATTAGAAAACAGAGCAGGGAGACAATTAAGAAAACAAGCCTGTTCCAAATCCTCCTGATCCCCCCGCAGCGCGTGGTTTGGGATGCGGGAAGGGGCAGCCCCAGTGCCAGGATAACTCAGAGCCAGGAGGCTTGGAATGTGTGCAGGTGGATGGGATGATGTTCTTGTGTGATTCCCTCTGGCTCTCGAACTCCGTGCGAGCTCAGGGGAATTTCAGGGCAGGATGTGGGTGCTGCCTGGCATGGAAAGGGGGAGGTGCCCCACGGGCATCACTTGGGGGTTTCTGGTGGCTTTGGCTGCTTTGCATGAGAGTGGAGTCAGGTCTGGCATTCCCACATGGAGATGAAAACCTTGGCTTGACAGACATGCTTCTGCCTTTGGTCTTGTTCCCTCACACCCGTAACTTTCTGGCCTGTGCAGAACTGAACCCGAGCAGCCGCTCTCCCTGAAGGAAGGGACAGGCTCCCTGCTGAGGTGTTATTTGGGGCTCCAGAGGGGTTTCCATGAGTGCTTTAATTCCCAGGTTTCCTGCTGTGCTGTCCTGCCAGCCTGTGGCAGGTGGGTGCAGAGAGCAGGAGCGCAAAGGCCGCGTCTCCCTTGGAAAACATGGGATGACATTGCCAGGATCACGGCACAGCTGGGATGGGAGCAGGTGGCTGAGTTAATTTCATGGAATCTCAGTATGGTTTGGGTTGGAAAAACCCTTAAAGCTCATCCAGCCCCACCTCCTGCCATGGGCAGGGACACCTCCCACCAGCCCAGGTTGCTCCAAGCCCCGTCCAACCTGGCTTTGGACACTCCCAGGGATGGAGCAGCCACAACCTGTGCCAGGGCCTGCCCACCCTCCCAGGGAAGAATTCCTTCCCAATGTCCCATCCAACCCTGCCCTCTGGCAGTGGGTATAAAGCCCTGCAGAGAATCCCGGGAAGGGCAGAGCCAGGCAAACCCATGGAGCTGCCCTGGGGGTCCCTCTCCTAATGGGGAATCCTCACCGACCTTCTGACTCAGCACACCACAGCGAACCATCGACATCCTCGCCAGCCCAGGGCTGGGAAGAACCTTCCCTGAGCTGCGGAAAGCTGATACAACCCCAGGCACAAACCCACCAGGAAAACAGGATTATGCTCCTAATCCCTGTTTCTGCGGCCGCTGTTCCCCCTGTGCCTCACACCATGCTCCGGCTGCAGCTTCCAGGGCTGTGCTGTCATTAAAACACTTTATTTCTTTGATTTTCCGGAGGGCACCGAGCACACGAGCGTTAAAGCGCAGCTGGAGTGGGAATTGCATGTTATATATCTCTATTCCCCTCTCCGTGGCGGAGCTCTGAGCAGAGCCAGATGTTTTCCCCTCCCGGTCTGTCAGCGGTGCTGGGAGCGGCGGTGGTCGTGTCGGGGGCAGGAGGAAGCAGACACACATCGGGGTCATGGGGAGCTCCAGCAGCTCCCCACAAGATTTATGGCTAAGCTTTCCAGCTGGAATGTGTTGGAGGCCGGGATGTGCTGCTGGGGTCGTGCTGCTGGGGAGGGAGGTGATAACAGGGAGGTGTGGGTCCCTGGGGCTGGTGCCTGAAGCCTGGGCTTAGTCCTGGGCCGTGTGAGGGACCGACTGGGGGCATCCCAAGAATCAGGGGAGTTGCAGAATGGGAAAACACTGGAGAAATTCCCCGGGAGAGGAGAATAAAGGGTCCCCTCTCCCGGGAAGGTGGGATGCTTGACACTGCTTGATGCTGCTCTGCCAGAGCCTTTTCCTTTTATCAGTCAAAGGTTTGACTCTTGGAGGTCTTTTCCAGCCTAACTGATTCCGTGATTCCCATTGCCCATGGCACCCGGGCTGAAGCAGGAGGCTCCCTTCCTCCAGGTGTGCATCCCGTCTCCCTTCCAGCATCCCATCCCTGGGATCCCACGAGGTTCCTGCACCGTTAATTGCCCCCAGGGGATTTTCCACTTACCCCGAGTACCCGTCCCAGAGGGTTTTGATCTAGTTCTTGCTCTCAGCAGAGGCAGGAGGGAGATAATTTGGCTCCTCCAACATCCCAGCTCCGGTGGGAAGCGCCTGCACTGGCAGCATCCCCGTGTGCAGTGGCGGCAATGACAAATGTCACCGACCCAGCTGGTGTCACCCTGGCCCCAGTGACCCCCTCTGGCCCGGCCGAGCCCCCCCAGGCCGCACAGGCTCCGAGTTTCTCATTTAGAGGTGTTACTTGGCACCGCCTTGGGTGAAAATGCGGCGTAATGAGCCAAAATGCGCACTGTTGGCAGTGGCTGGAGCCGCGCTGGGTGCCAGCCAAGGCGCTGGCCCCGGCTGCCAGCCCTTCCCTCCAGCGCGTCACCCAGGGAGAAACCTCCCCGGGCTGCCCACCGCGGAGCCGTCAGAGCCTGCAGGCACGGGCACTGCCTGGAATTCCTCCCTGCCGCATCCCTGGAACCCCCGACGTGTCCCGGAGTAGCAGGAGCCCGGCAGCAGCGGGATGCGCTGCCCCGCCCCTCGCCTGTGGCTTTGGACGCTCATCCTGCTTTTTTTTGTTTTTTGGGTTTTTTTTTTTAAGAAAAAGATTTTTTGGCTACGAGGAGAAGCGCTGGAGCTGCCCCAATGCTTCTTGTTGTTAAAGGGCCTCAGCACTTTCTGGGCTTTTCTGGCTCGGTATAAAAAAAAGCAGGTTTTTATTTTGCTGATCGTTTCCAGAAGCCGTTTCCAGGGCCTGGAGTGACAGGACAGAGGGAATGGCCTTCAGCTGCCAGAGAGCAGGGTCACATGGGATATTGGGAAGAAATTCTTCGCCGTGCCCTCAGTGGTGGGCTCACAGCACATTGTGGTCCTGGTGGTCACAGTGCCCGGGGTGGCTGCTCCCAGGGCAATAAAGTGCATTGGATTTCCCCATGGACCTGTCAGGAAGGATCCCTGTGCTGGGCAGGAGCAGTGACATCCTGTACTCACCTCGTGAGAGGGGCACCCAGAGGTGCCAGAGTGGGGCGGGCGTCCTTGGGGACATTCAGGAGCGCCGGCACTTGTCCTGCTCCCATCTGGCAAACAGTTTTCTTGCCATCCCACGGCATCTTTCACGGGTACAATGTGAAAAGCCAACACCGACCAGCACCACGTTCAGGACGAAGGACCGACATGCCGAAGGCTTCGGAAGTAAATTCACCCAGTTCCACCATCATTTCCCAGTCAGAGCAGCTCGTGGAAAGAGGCAGCTTTGTTTCACTCCTGGATAAACCCTCTCAGCCTCTCCCAGGGCACTTGTTCACATTTTTTAAGGGGAAAAATATCTTCCATGTCTCTTAATGGGCTGTTAATGGGATTGGTGTCACAGCCTGTCAGTGGGATGGGAGGGCTCCAGCCCCGCAGTGACCGGAGTGTTTGGGGAGCAGCAGAGCGTTTTGCCAGCTCTGTGTTTACTTGCTTTTCATTTTCTTTCCAATTTTTGTGCCTCTGCTCCATTAATCTTCCTGGTGGCAGAAGCTTTCCGATGCCTGGCTGTGGAATGTTTGGCAGTGCTGTGCCTTGGTGTTGTCTCTCTTCTTGCTGAAGGGCACAGCCAAGACAGATTTGGTGGCAATTGAGATGGGCTTAATTTGGCTCTTCTCATGGCACCTTTCAGGCCAGAATTGCCAGACTCTTCCTCTTGCATGCTTTAGGAAGTAAAACTGGATATAATCCATGGATTTGGGCTTTGGTGCCTGCATGCAGGATGGAGGAGGCTCATGGGTAGCAGTGATAGGAGTGCTGTGCTCTGCTGGTCCATGAGTGTTGTAGGGATTGGTCCAGACTGATCCAGATGCTCTTGGAGCCTGGGCAGTTGGGATAAAACTCCTTAACTGCCTCATTTAATTACACTTTATATAGAGAAGCACCTGCCGAGGTGCAGCTTCCAATGCCAGCAATGTCGTTCCCAGCCTGGGGACCCACTTTGGTCCAAGCAGCAGATGCCAAAGGGGGTGATGTGTCCTCAATGAGAGACTGTCACACCTTCCCAGGGCTTGTTGGGCAGCCAGGCCTGGCTTGAAGAGCCTATGGAAGCTCCAAGGCTTTCTCCAGGCTGATGGAGCTGCTGTTCCCACTCTGCAGTGTGATCAGAGGCTGCATGGAGACCCCAGTCCATAACTAACCTTCTCTGGGGTTCCATCTATCCAAGGATCAGCCCATATGTGTGCAGAAGAAAATGCCAGAGCATTCATGATCTCCTGCAAATGCAGAACACTGCTGGCATTCCCAGCTCATCCCGTTTCAGGGTAGATCTGCAGAGAGACCTTAGAGCACCTTCTGGTGCCTAAAGAGGCTCCAAGAGAGCTGAAGAGGGACTTGGGACAAGGGCCTGGAGGGACAGGACACAGGGAATGGCTTCCCTCTGTCAGAGGGCAGGGATAGATGAGATATTGGGAAGGAATTCTTCCCTGGGAGGGTGGGCAGGCCCTGGCACAGGTTGGGCAGAGAAGCTGTGGCTCCCCTGGATCCCTGGAAGTGTCCAAGGCCAGGTTGGACGGGGCTTGGAGCGACCTGGGTAGTGGAAGGTGTCCCTGCCTGTGGCAGGGGGGGCAACTGGATGGGCTTTATGGTCCCTTCTCATCCAAACCATGTCATCTCTCATTTGTGGACCTGAGCTGGTTTCTGTACCTGCTTGGACAGGTGGTGGGACTGGGACTGACTGGACTAAGTTATCTCTCAGGAACCTTCGGAGGCACCCAGGAGCACCCAGCCCTGGTGCAACAACCCAACCTGGGGGTGCCATGTGAAACATCAGCAAAAATAAATCTGGCTAATCCTGAGGAATGACCGGGCGCAGCAGCAGTCCCAGGGAGATTAAAATAAAGTCTTGCATTACACCACTTGGAAGGGCTGAGATTTACTTGGAAAGTGAATCACATTAATTAGCATTCTGCTAATGGCTGTTTTGTATAAATATAGTGTGCCTTAATACCAACACGAGTCGCAGGTTGACATATTTAGATCATTGATATCAAAGTCATTAACGCCTCTCCGTGGTAAACCTATTCTCAGTCGGGGCTGTAAATGGGATTCTCCTGAGCCAATCAATCTTCCTAACGCCTGAGCAGAGCCTGTTGATCTTTAGCCACCGACTGGATACGGCTTCCCAGAAATGTGCTTGCATCTGTCAAAATTATAAGCAGTTGGCAGCCCCAGCCAAAGGTCAGCCCTGCTACGGGTGTGAAAATAGGATCCCGGGACAAGGAGCGCTGTCGTGGCCATCGGGATGTGCCACACAAGCCCCGTGTGTGTCCATTCCTGCGGCCGCTCGGACACATGGCAGGGATATATTTATATGGACAGTTTCTCACGCGTCCCCTGTGGTCCTGGAACTTCTCCAGGGCTTATTAAAACTCAGTCACATCAAAGGATGGGAAAGGTCTGCTGGAGTTTAGGAACTTGGAGGGCTTAACGATTATTTTGCACTAATTCACTCCTAATTTAGGGTTGGTTATTGGCCTGATTAACCCCCCTGTTTGAGAGCAGTGGTGAAGGGAACACATTCCTTTAAAACCTGATTTGGGGGAATTTCAGCACGGCAGGAGCACGGGGCTGGGACCATTTCTGAGAGCCCACTGTGCATATTCATCATGGAAATAGGGATTAGATCTTGAATAAATTCTCCCCTGTGAGGGTGGGCAGGCCCTGGCACAGGGTGCCCAGGGAAGCTGTGGCTGCCCCTGGATCCCTGGAAGTGTCCAAGGCCAGGCTGGACAGGGCTTGGAGCAACCTGGGCTGGTGGGAGGGGTCCCTGCCCAGGGCAGGGGGTGGGACTGGATGAACTTATAAGGTCTTTTCCAACCAGGCCATTCCAGGATTGTATGAAATGCCGATACATCTCCCAGCCCAATGGGTGGGACTGGGAGCGATGGCTGGGCAGGAGACATTGGCATCCTGGGACAGCATCCCCTCGGTGGTTGCTGCCCTGGGACAGCAGGAGCCCTGGCTGGGTGCTGGCAGGAGAGCCCGCATGTCCTTGGGATTCCCTGGCGAGGAGGGTGACTCTGCACTTTCGTGGGTCTGGAATCATCATTAGGTGGCAGTGACAGGGATTAAATGGGCCGAGCCCAGCTTCTGGAGTGTGTGAATTCCTGCCTGCTCCGGGACACCTCCCGGCACGGTGTGACTGAGGCCAAGCATTTGAACTAGGCAGCTTTAGTCTGAAATGCTCTCTGTGGCCCCAAAGCAAGGGTGCTGGGGGAGCTCTGCCTGCACATCCCACGCCGGGATGGGGAGCAGATGGATGTGCCCTGCCTCCCGAGCTTGGGGCTCTGAGCAGCCTGAGAGGGCATCCCTGGGAGGGCTGAGGCCATGGCAACACACCCCCATTCTCTGGAGCCATTCCAGGCCAGGCTGTGCTGTAACGGGGGTTATTCCCACTTTTCCAGACATGAGCCCTGGGGCAGGAGCATCCTTTGGCTTGCATGGAAACCTGGAAACTCGATGTGTTTGCAGGTGTGGGGTCGAAGTCCAGCAGGAACCTGGACCCAGCATCGCCTACCTGAGAGTTAACCCTGGGGGGATCCCCCCGGCTCCGCATTCCAGGAGCTCAAAATCCAGGGAATAAACTCCACTGAGCTGGTGAGGAGGGAGGAGTGCTCAGCAACACGTTGGGCTGGCCTAACAATAGCAAGAGCTTATTTTGACAGAGGGTTGAGGGGGGTTTTTTTGCAGTTGGGAGGTTGTGCTGCAATAAAATCTGCACTTGGCTGCTGGATTTTAAATAACACTTATCTCATGGACGGAGCCAGACGGGATGTAATGTGTCCGTGTGTGGAATGGCTTCCCTGTCATTATTCCCACCTCCTATTTTGGGTGTTTGTTAGTCAGCCCTGAAGCCCCAAAGCAGATGCAGATTGCAAACAAAGGTTTTTAGAATTTTTCCAATCTATAAAAGAATTAAATAAATAGGAGTGAGAGCCTTGGAAGCTGCGTGAAAACTCATTAGGGTTTTCAGGCATTGGGAAATACATTTGATGTGAATAAATATAAATATCTATTGGGTTTTTACTTCAAAAAGGAGATGTGGGAGTGGAAAAATTCCCAATCAGTATAAAAATGGCCGGGGTAATTTGTTTTGTCAGAGACTGGGCAGCTGGAGGGAGCTTTAGATAGAATCCTCCTCCAAAAGAAATGGAAGCAGAGGAAAAGATTATCAAAAGAGGAAAGGCTTTAATAAACTGCGAAGCCCTGATCACCCACTGAGAAGCGGAGCTTAATTAGGAGATTAAGCGGCTCTCGGTGGTGTGCGCAGGCTCCGTGTGCCGCGAGCTGTCCCTGCCCAGGGCGGAATGCTGCTCCATGCGCTCCCTTGGCTTCCCTGGGATGCACAACGGGGCTGTGCCCACCAAAACGGGGCCCCCGCAGCTCCAGCCGCCCCCGTGCCCCACCGGAATGTGGTGCCGGCTCTGCCACGTGCCCATGGGAGCAGGAATGGGGCTGGGCAAGGGGAAACCCTCTGGAAGCAGAGGCTTGGGCTCCCCACAGGGTTTCCATGTTGCAGCATCCTCAGGGGCTCTCTGCTGCGTCTTGGCTTTGGTGAATACAGGAATCTTAATCATTTAGATTTGATGTTGGGAAGAAATTCTTCCCTGGGAGGGTGGGCAGGGCCTGGCACAGGGTGCCCAGAGAAGCTGTGGCTGCCCCTGGATCCCTGGAAGTGTCCAAGGCCAGGTTGGACGGGGCTTGGAGCAACCTGGGCTGGTGGGAGGTGTCCCTGCCCAGGGCAGGGTTGGCACTGGATGGGCTTTAAGGTCCCTTCCAACCCAAACCATTCCACGTTTCTGTGACCTTAGAGGTCTCTTTCAACCTAAATGACTCTGTGATTCTGTGATATCACACTCTACTCCCTGTGGGAAAACATGGTTTAAAACACACGCTCTTCCAGCAGGTTCTGTCCTGTCACAGAGCCAGCGAAACCTTTTGCTTTTGGCTTTCATGTGAAAATAAAGAGCATTTGCCTGCGCTGGCGAGATCCGTGGGCCAGCGGAGCAGCCCCGCGGCGCAGGGTGTCCCCGCGGCGCCAGCCCTGGTGCTGGGACAGAACACCCCGACGATGTGCCACTTTATCCAGGACATCCCTGCTGTGCCAGTCGTGCCCGAGGGCACTCGCAGCCTTTGCTGTTGCTGCCATGTGTTTCACTGGAAAGCCCGGCTGCTCCCACGCCGTTCCAAGCGTGGCTGCTTCCCCCACCCAGCGTGTCCCGCTGCGCACATCAGCCCATGACTCCCTTGCTCCCAGAGCTCCGAGGCTCCAGTGCTGCTCCCGCTGCTCCTGGGTCTTCCCTGGTCCCCCTGGCAGTGCCTGGGCTGGAGAGCCATCACCCGACCCTCCACTCTCTGGAATGCTCCTGCGGGGGTTTTGTTGGGATGCTGCGGATGCCTGTGGGCAGCATCACCTTAGCGTACAACGCTGAATGGAAGCTTCCAGGCCTCTGGGAATTCTGGGACAGGCTGCCTGTGCTCCCTGAGCCATTTCAGGGACACCTGTGCCACCTCTGCGTGCGTGTCCTGTGTCCCAGCTGCTCAGGGGACACCCCATGTGTGCTCCGTGAGGGCTGCAGCACCCACATCCCCAGGATGTCCCAGGGCTGTTCCCAGGTGGCTCCATCAGGTCTGGGGCTGAGATCCCAGCCTCTCCAGAGGGATCTGCTGTGTTTTGGGGCTCAGTGGCCACTGGGAGCTGGAACTGTGGGAGGGAGAGGCAGAGCCCTGGTGCTCTGAATCATCGGTTGGCACCTGCAGCCTGTTTTCCCAGGTTACACTCACTGCTGAAGGCATGGCTTTGGCTGGCCACAGTACCCTGCATCCTTCCCTCCTTCCCCCTTGACTGTGGGGGGAATTCCTGTGTGGAGCAGGAGGGCACCTCGGGGTCCTGCAGGCAGGAGAGGAGACCCCAGCCTTGTCATGCCCTGGGCAGCACTGGTGTCATGCCACCACAACTGCTTGGCTCCAGCAGCAGCCAGGACGTTTTAGATTCATAGAATCATGGAATGGTTTGGGTTGGAAGGAACTGTAAAGATTATCTTGTCCACCCCTGCCACGGGCAGGGACACCTCCCACCAGCCCAGGTTGCTCCAAGCCCCGTCCAACCTGGCCTTGGACACTTCCAGGGATCCAGGGGCAGCCACAGCTTCTCTGGGCACCCTGTGCCAGACTCTCATCACCCTCCCAGAGAAGAATTCCTTCCCTGTATCTGAGCTAAATTTCCCCCATAACTCCTTGTCCTATCACTCCATTTCCTTCTGAAACTTTGGGGACGCTTCCCAGAGCACCCCCCTCCTGACACTCACACACATGCAGCCTGCAAACCTAATAACAACCGCCTGAAAAACATACTAAAACCAGAAAATTTATGTAGCATGACCCAAATTGAATTATACATTACAGCACTATAATTGATTTTTTAGAAGAGAGATTAAATTTATTTTATGCCTCACTAACTAACAGCCAGATTTACCTAATTGCTTGGAGTGCAGAGTTAGGATGATTCATTAAACCCCGTACATGCCTGGGTACATTACACTGTGACTAAAGCTTCCCTGCTTCGAGCAATTAAAGTGGAGAAACTTGGGGCCTCATAAGTAATTGAATATAACAATCCAGCTCGGAGTGGCTCTGGATGTCTTATTAAGTTCTTCAAGCAAAAAACCACAAGTTTCCCCCCATTCTCCAGTGAATCATTCTGTGGATTTCTCTCTGCCTGGCATTGTTTTCTCCTCTTGCCAAGCAAAAAAAAAAAAAAATGGTGTCTATGAGACAGATTTCATGCCTTGCTTCACAGTTTAATTTTATCAATCATAACATTTAAAAAAAAATTGACAGCAGTGAGTAGACATCGCCGCTATTCCAAGGAGAGGAATTTTGGGTGGAATCTAGTAACATTTGGTAATTATATACACATTGCAAAAATAAAGGTAGCAATTTAGGAAAACAGGAGTGGAGAGAAATTATCGTTCGAGCTGGCAGGAATAAATTAGAATTGTTTGGCACACTTTAATAAAATCCCACAGAGGCACAAAGTGCTCTCGGAAAAAGTGGCGGTGGATGCGGAGCCGAGCGCCGGAGGCTGGGATGGACACAGGGACAGGGGACAGCTGGTGTCCTTGGAAAGCAGTTGGGATGGCCTTCACTGGCATCACCTCACAGCGGAGTTGATAACTTCAAGGTGACACGGGACTAGTTCACATGGGATATTGGGAAGGAATTCTTCCCTGGGAGGGTGGGCAGGCCCTGGCACAGGGTGCCCAGAGAAGCTGTGGCTGCCCCATTCCTGGAAGTGTCCAAGGCCAGGTTGGACGGGGCTTGGAGCACCCTGGGCTGGTGGGAGGTGTCCCTGCCCATGGCAGGAGTTGGAATAAGATAAGCTTTAAGGTCCCTTCCAACGCAAAGCATTCCAGGGTTTCACGATTATTCCTGTAATCCTGGTTCCTGCAGACCTGCTAAGGGCAGGAACCATCTCCTAATCCCTGGAACTCCTCGCTTGCAGAATATTGAAGAAGAGAAGAAAGTTTTCAGCCTCTCCTCAGTGGGATGGGCAGTGCCGTGGTGGCTCCCACAGCCTGATTTCAGGGAAGGACTCTGCGGGCAGAGCTTTGTCCCATTATTAGGGAGATGATTAGTTGCCTTCCAAGAGCGGGGCTGGAAGCACACCCGGCATTAAGGTTTAATGAGCATTGCACAATCCAGGATCATCAGTTTACTCACTGCACGGAGCCCACAGGTCATAAAATTCAGGCTGGATTGTGTGAACCATCTCACACAAAGGGCTTCCCGTAACAAAATAAGCCTTTAATTAGCAGAACATCGTGCGAGGCTGAGGTGCAGCTTTCCCAGCCAGCTCAGGGTGACGTTAATTACCCACAGGCTTTGCACATGCATCATTTATGCCTCTTTTCCCCCTTGTGTCCTGTTTCTTCGTGGGGTTGTGCTGGGGGAGGGCTGGCGCTGCTGTGGGCAGTGGGTACCTGTGGGGTGGGCTGGGGGTACGGCCACTGCTCTGTCTCTTCTGTTTGCATCCAAAATCCTCATTGCAGGCACATCCATCTCCCTGCTGCTGGTCCTGGCCAGGCTCTGCAGGAACTGTGTCATGAAGGTTTCCTCGTTGGTGGCCAGCGATGCAGTTATCACTTTACAACCTTTTCTTTTGCTGACTGACTTTTGGAGCTCGGATGGGAAGCTTTGAGGGGGAAAAGCAGCCAGGCTCTCCGGAGAGAAAAACGTGTTCCAGGCCAGGTTGGACGGGGCTTGGAGCAACCTGGTCTGGTGGAAGGTGTCCCTGGCCATGGCAGGGGGTGTAAATGGATGTCGTTTAAGGTCCCTTCCAACTCAAACCGTTGTGGGATTTGTGATTCATCCAGACTGGGAGGCTGAAACTGGGAAGAACCCGCAGCAAGGCCTGGGACCTGCGATGCCAACCAGCTGCCGGAACCACGCTGATGGATATGGGGAGAGACACAGGATTCAAGCATTAGGTGAGTGGCTGTGGATTTTTAATTACAGCCACAGCTCTATCACAGGAAACCTTTCAGCTCCAGGTTGTGCAGCACTAATGGGAAGCGAAGTGTTTGTGTTTTGTCTCCTGAAAAATGGGTTGTTTTTTCCCCACGCTGATCCCGGTGAAGTCCATCACTCTCTGCTCGCCTTGGATGGCTTAAAAGCTCCTTTGCTGCAAGAGCCTGGGAGGGTTCCAGCTCCAGGAGGGATTAAAGCACTCCTGGAGGAGATGCAGCGTGATGACAGCAATTCCCTCATGTGATGCTGATCCCAGGCTTTTCCTTTTCTTTTCTTTTTTTTTTTTCAAAGGATCAAGGGATGCGTTTAACAAAATGAGATGCCCTTTCTGTCTGTACACACAGCATCCCTCGGAGCTGTTCCCGGGAAAGGAGAGCATCATTAAGGAATAAGGAATGGCCCTGCACGGGCTCCACCCCGCTCTCAGTGCTGGGAAGCCTAATTAGAGCACAGAGATAACGATGGAGTGCTCCGCTGAATTTGCATGGGGCTCCAGCCTAGAGAGGGTAGGAAGGTAATTTATTATGCTGATTAGAGGGGACCTTCTGTCACCACGCACAGGGCCTGGTTAAGCCCCTTGGAGCCCCCACCCCAACACCTGCAGCTCGGGGTGGGCTCACACCCCAGATCCCCTCCCCAGCCCCAAAAGCTGCTTTGTCCTGGTGTTTGCTTTGGGGTGGTTTCGGAGGATTCTGGAGGGTCTCAGATGAGCTCCCAGTGTGGCTCTGGGGGAGAGACGAGCAGCATGTGCTTGGATGGGGGGCTCTGCTCTGATCCATCGGAGTGGGGAACAGGGGTCTGGGATATGAAGTGGGGCTTCCTGAGGAGAGCAGGTGTCCAGTTTAAATCCTCTTCAGATACCCCATCCCTGGAAGTGTCCAAGGCCACGCTGGACGGGGCTTGGAGCAGCCTGGTCCAGTGGAAGGTGTCCCTGCCCGTGGCAGGGGGTGGAACAAGATGGGCTTTAAATTCCCTTTCAGCCCGAACCATTCTGCGATTCCATGAGACTGTGATTCCCGATGCTCCGCTTCCCAGTGAGCTCCAGTGTTGACAATGCTGGGAGCTGCAGATCCAGCTGGGAACACGGGTGAGCCTGCTGCGGTGGCACTGTGGCTTGTGGCACGTTAAAAAGGGGCAGTTCCTGGGGTCAAAAGGGCTGAGATAGGATCGGTGAAACCCAGCCCAGCCCTTCTGTGCTTGGGAAGAGCAGCTCAGAGATGGAAACCCACGCAGCTCTGCGGTACCCGGCCCATCCTTCTGCTCCGTGGTTGCCCAAAGCCTCGCTCCAGGAGGAATAATTGGTGTTAATTGGCACTAATGATGCCCTCCGATACCAGGGCCGCCTCTGGGGCTGCTGGAGCTGTTGGCAGATGGTTTGACCCCGGCGTGTGTCGGGCTCTGGGATCGTGTGCTGAGGAATCACCCAGCAAACCCTCGGGAAGGGCTGTTCACAGAGCCGGGACTTGCAGCACCACAGCTAAAACAGGGCCCCAAGTTGGGGGGAACAGCTCTGGTCATACAGGGATTGTTTGGAGAGAAACGTGGCACTGCCCTCTCAAACAGCCCGGCTCTGTCCAGGGGACAGCAGGAGGGGTCAGGGGTCTATTCTGTCTCAGGCCGGGAATATTTGGGACTGAGCAGGTTTGGTCTCCAACACGGCTGCCTTAATGAACTCTAACAGCACAGAAGGCAATTATGTTTGTGTCTAGACCTGCCTGAGACCATCAACAGCACCTCATTACTTTACAGATTGTTAATGCTGTTGGCAGAAGCTGGAGATCCTCCTTGAAATAAAAAAAAAAAAAAATCAAATTTATTCTCCGTTGCAACACACTTTAGCTGATGATAAATGATAAATAGGGGCTTGTGGTAATGAGACCTCGCTTTGTCCAGAGGCTGAGCCGTAACCATAAAGCAGGATAAAAGGGAGAGGGAAATGGCAGAGAACTCGGGTGAGGTTTCTTTTAAAGGTCATTAGAAGCTTTAGGAAAATTAGGAAACAAAGCTGGTGCTGTTGTGTCAGCGTGTCTGCTCTGCCTACAAGGGCTCCTGGTCGGTGGTGAATCATGTCACTGCCAAGATATGGAGGGATATGGGCATGGATTTGTTGTGTAGATCTTTTTTTTTCCCCATTTTTATGTACGTAGCAAATGTCATAAGGAGGAGGTGACCCCTGGCAGGGTTTCATATCATCTCTTCTCATGGAATCACAGAATTCCAGAATGGTTTGTGTTGGAAGGGATCTTAAAGACCAGCCAGTTCCATGCCCCTTCCACGGGCAGGGACACCTTCCACTAGACCAAGTTGCTCCAACCCGGCTTTGGACACTCTCAGGGATGGGGCAGCCACAGCTTCTCTGGGCAACTTTCTTTAATTTTCCCAGTTACTCGTTTTCCCCAACATTTCCTTCCCTGTTCCTACTGGTGTCCCCCACAGAGGGGCTGAGTGCAGGAGAGGATGGAGCCAAGTCACAGCTGGGGCAGGGACCGTGCCCAGGGCCAGGAGGTCAGTGCTGGCCCCCTCTGGGACCCTCCAGGCTGGCTGTTGGAGGTGAGGCAGAAGCGCCCTGGGAGTGGGATGTTGCAAATAATTCCAGCTCCGTCAGCACAAGCGTTGCGAGAGCAGAGATGCGTGTTGTGAGCTGTCAGCTGACAGTAATGGACTTGTTAGGCTCCTGATGGATGGAGATGGCCTTGGAAATTGCCAGGAGCCATTTCAGTCCCTGCCTGGCCCTGACACAGCCGTGCACAAGGACGGGGGGAGCGCTGACAGACCGCTCTGCTCTGCCCTTGCACTGGAGATTTCACAACTGTTCTGTTTCCCCAGGATCCGGTGACTCCCAGGAAGCGGCTGGAGGATGTCCCTGGGTGGGAGAGGGAGCGGGAGCTGGGGTGCCGAGCAGAGCAGGGGATCCAGCACATGTGGGTGAGCGGGTAACAATCTGAGCATCCGTGGTTATCCCAAGCGTTGTTCCCTGGGGAAAACATTGCTCCAGTCCAGACAAAGCAAACAGGCTGGGTATCTTGTTAAGGAGGCGCATTGTGATGGGCAGATTAATGATGTGGAATACGCCTCCTCTTAGGAAAGTCTCCTCTTGCTCTCCATTGGTCAGTGCCGGAGTGGAGGAGCTGCTGGTATTGAGGGCTCCTATCAGGGAATCACCCAAGCCAGGCTGATGCCATCCCGAGGTATGGAAAGGTGTGTGTGTCTGCCCTGGAGATCTTTCCGCGTGAGCAGACAGGGCGGGAAGTGTAACCTGGGAGCTGTGTGACTGTGCAGATGTTTATCTCAGATTTTGGAACCTTGGCCAACAATTAATGTCTCCATGTGGCCATGGATGGGGAATGGGGTTTGGCTTGTTTTCTCCAAGGGATTGATCTCCTGACATCACCGCATGGGAATGTGAAACGGAGCAGATGTGCCTTTCCTTGTCTTGTGGCTGCTCTTGCCCTGAGTTTCCCTCTCCCCGGTGTTTCACCACATGTTCTTTTCCTCCAGGCAGAAAAGGGAAGAGCGGCTTATGGAAGCTCCTTCCCCCCACCCCACAGTCCATGGCTGAGCCCCCCAGCAGAGCTGTGGGTGCTGCAGCCCAGCACCAAATGTGCCCATCCCCTCTTGCCTGGGCTCTCTGGTGGTCACCGGTGTCAGATCCCAGACCTCTTTGCTCTGGTCCATCTGTGGGTGTGACCCAGCCCTGCCTAGGACAAGGCAATTGCTGTTTTCAGGAAAGGCCTTTCCACGTGGGATGGGATGGAGTGAATGGCCCAAGACATCAGGAGAAGACTGCATGTTGTGGTCATGGGGTTTGATCCTCAAGGGAAACCTGTCCAAAGCAGGGCTGGTCCCCCCCCTGGATATGGGGATGAGATGGAGGCTGGAGAGTTCATTTTCAGAGGGGGGAGAGATGTTTCCTTGCTTGCTGGCTGTGGGGACAGGGTGCCTCTCCAACAGGCTCCCCACAGAGCCGCCCTGCCAGCAGCCTGGATGAGTCTGGGGCAGCACGAGTGCTCATCTCTGTGACCCCAAATAATTCAAGCAGTTTAGCTTTGCTACAGAAAGGAAATTAAGGGGGAAAAGTAAAAATCAAATCATTATGACCCTTTATTGTGTTATCCCAGCTCTGACACTGCACCAGGCTCTGCCGTGCACTGGCTTTGACCTGAAGGGATCACTGTGTCTTGAGTCGAAAATGTTATTTCCTTCCCTCTTTCTCCGTCCCAGGGCTCATTTTAGCCAACGTGATCATTCTGAATTGTCCCCAGTGGTGAGGTATTTTTTTTAATGGACTATTGAGCTCAGATAACAAATTTTGAATTATAACACACATGACCTGAGCCATTTTAAACTTAATCTAAAATGCTGAATTGCCTTTGCCCCAAACAGCTGCGAGAACACACACACAGAGCTGCTGGCAGAGACAGTTGTGGCAGTGAAGTGAACGAGGCTCCAACTCATGAAGAAGGTGACAACTTCACCAAGTGCATGACTAGGTCCTAGTGATTCAAAGCACCTTGGTTGCTCCAAGCCCTGTCCAACCTGGCCTCAGACACTTCCAGGGATCCAGGGGCAGCCACAGCTTCTCTGGGCTCCCTGTGCCAGGGCCTGCCCACCCTCACAGGGAAGGATTTCTTCCCAATATCTCATCTAAAACTACTGGGAGTGTTCACCTGGACAAGAGAAGGCTCCAGGGAGACCTGAGAGTCCCTTCCAGTGCCTAAAGGGGCTCCAGGAGAGCTGGAGAGGGACTGGGGACAAGGCATGGGAAGACAGGACTCCGGGAAATGGCTTCCCAGTGCCGGAGGGCAGGGATAGATGGGATATTGGGAAGGAATTGTTGGCTGTGAGGATGGTGAGGCCCTCGCACAGGGTGGCCAGAGAAGCTGTGGCTGCCCCTGGGTCCCTGGAAGTGTCCAAGGCCAGGCGGGAGCCACCTGGGCTGGTGGAAGGTGTCCCTGGCCATGGCAGGGGGTGGGATTGGGTAGGCTTTAAGGTCCTTTCCAACCCAAGCCATTCCATAATTCTCTGACTCAAGAGCATCCCCAAAAGGCCAGCAGACCCCCTGGTTCCATGCCCATGATGCCATCAGCTCTTCTCCAGGGTGTCTTTGAGGTTGCTGGAGTGTGAATCCGCACGAGGGGTGGCCACAGTGCCAGGGAAGCCGTTCCATGCCATGCTTGCTTCAAACCATTCCATGCCCTCCCCAAGCCATCCCATGCCCTCTCCAAGCCATCCCATGCCCTCCCTAGGCCCTTCCATGCCCTCCCCAGGTCATTCCATGCCGCGCCGCCGGAGCAGCCGGAGCCCCGAGCGCGGAGCCCGAGTGCAAGAACTCATCCGTGCTGAATAAAATGACAACAGAGCTGTAATGCTTCGTGGAGTGTGTTTAATGAAAATATCAGCCCAGGCCCCCGACACGAGGCATTCATGTATAATAAAATGAGGTTCCTGAAACACTTCAGAGCATAAACCATCTGGTCTGCTGTGATGTACTAACAGCTTTGACTAATTTTTAATGCAGGTTTTATGACGGATATGCACATCACGCTACCCATGCATAAGGAAGATCCAGCCTGGCTGCACTTTGAACTGAACTGACTGTTGATGAATTTGTCTCCCATTTTAATTACTTTCTGTACATTAAAGGTGTAGTGGACCATGTGAAGTGCCTTGTCTGGTTTATCCCCTCTGTGTCCCCACGTCTCCTTAAAGTGCTGGAGCTGCCTCCACTCCCTGATCCGCAGCCAGGCGTGAGGGAAAGAGGGAGATGGAGGGAAACTGCCTCGTACAGGAATCGGTCAATAAACACACTGGGCCACCAGCAACAAGCCCGTTTCATGAGGTTAATTAATTCTTATTAATTATGTCCCTTGAAATTTTCTCTGGCCTGTATGGCAGGGATTGGTGTTGCCCGACGGCGTTTGCAAGGAGAGCTCAGCATTCTCTTCCAGGGAAATCAGAGCAGGAACTCGTGATGGAAAAGGCTTTCAGGCTGCAATCTCTGCCAGACTCTTTCTCTTTAATGAATTTTTAAAAGACTTTATCAGCTTCAAAACATATTTATTTATTTATCGCAACCCAAAAGTGGAACCATTTATCTGAGCAAGCCCCAGATGTTGGGGATGGCGCTGGAATAGGGTTGGACCAAAGCCTTGGCAGGACTTTTGCCTGTTTCTCGCTGAATTTGCAGCCTGGCTTGGCTCTGCCTCTCTCCGGATTCCCAGGAGAGCTGGTTCCCTGAGAAGAGACCAGATTTGCAAGGTGAGCATCTCCTTATGCTGATTATTCCGACAAAACTCAAATGACCATTTGATGCTTTGGTTTGGGAGGACTGTGCTCCTGGTGTTTCAACTTTCTCCATCTTTTGGGAAAAAAAGGAGAATAATGAATGAAGCTTGGCCAGGGCTGGCATGACCATGAAGTCATGTCATCCCTCTCCCCTTCATGTTACCATCCCTCTTCTCATCATGGTGATACTCCTCTCTCCTTCCTCATGACATTCCTCTCCTCTTTGTCATGTCTTTTGTTCCCTTCATAGTGTCACCCTCTCCCCTTCCACCTCTTCTGGATCATCAGAGCTGCAGGTGGTTTCCTTTCTGTGTTGGCAACAATACCAGGAGTTAATTTGGCAATAAAACTTCAGTCAAGAGGAGGGAGGCTTTCCCAGCTCCCCTTTCTCCTCCCTTCCATTGGGCCTGGAAGGGGTTGGATCATTAATTGCAAATCTGTTATCTAATGACTTTGGTCCTTTGTTTGCTCTGAAAGTCGCTTGTGAAGCCACCAGAATTCCTCTCCCTGCCGTCATCCTTCGGGATGAATGAGTTTTACTGTAGTCTGGGAATTCACTTGGCTGGGCTTTGGTGCAGCCTTGTCCTGGTTTTACTCATGGATTGGCCGGCTGGAGCCTTTTATACGGGGAGGGCTCAGTAATGACTAACCTGTCTCCTCAAACGAGGATCCAGACGTGCTGAATTTCACAAACCTTTTGGGATTCACTGGGATTTGAACAAATTAGGCAACAGTCATTGCTGGAGACAAGCTGAGGCAGTGGCCGTGCGGCTAAAATGCATTTGTTAATGGGAATATCTACAAATCACGGCTTACGTGGAAACTTCAGTTCCAGCCTCGCTGCAGAAGAAAAAAACTAATTAAAAATTCAATAATGAGACTGGGCTTGGTGACTGAGCAGAAGGGAAAGTACCTACAAGCAACAAATCCATTGCCAAGGACAGAAAGCCCTCCAAGTGCGATGTGTTAAAAGGAAAATGTCATTTTA
Organism: Sclerurus mexicanus; assembly: GCA_013396755.1. Taxonomy (NCBI): domain Eukaryota; kingdom Metazoa; phylum Chordata; class Aves; order Passeriformes; family Furnariidae; genus Sclerurus; species Sclerurus mexicanus. The sequence continues at coordinate 75,384 of VWZF01001788.1, read as the reverse complement.
TTGGATGTTCCCTCGTCTCGCTAACGAGCACTCGGGTTAATTTTAGCTCTCCTGCTGCGTCCCGGCTCCGTGCTTTCCGCGGCTCCCGTCTCGCGCAGCCTCGCCGGGTCGCTGCGAGCGGGGCCCTTCTCCCATTAGCAGCACTCACAGCGAGGTCAGCGCTTCCACCCGGGCGCCAAGTGATGGAAGGGTTTGGTCTGTCCCATCCTGGACCATCCGCTGAGATACCGAACCCACCCCTGTCCCCGCCAGCTGCTGCGTTTGCACTGCCTGTTCCCCTGTTCACTGCTCTGCAGCGCTGCTTTGGGCAGTACCTCCCACTTGGCCTTGTTTGGTTAGGAAAATGTTTATCCCCGTTTCCCTTTGAAGAGGAAGCCTTGCTGAGAGGCTCCCGAGGAGCCGGGCGGTGGGACGGAGAGCAGGAGCTGCTCCAGCCGGGACACCCACCAGGCCCGCTGTGGGTATTCTGGAGTTTACAGGCCACATCCATCGCTCCTGAGGCTCCTTTCTGTTCCCCCAGGTTTGGCATCCCACTGGGATCGCACCATTCTCCCAACTCCATGACCTGTGGGCTCTCAGCCCAGGGGCAGAGGATCAGCCTGGGCACCCTCTGGCTGCTGCCAGCCTGGCACCACCACCCCGTGCAGAGGCTTTCTGGAGCGGGAGGTGTATGTGAGATGTGCCAGAGGGGCTTGGATGGAGCTTCACAGACCTCCCAGTCCATGCACTGGAGTGGGGATGCATCAACTCCAGATTGCCCAGAGAAGCTGTGGCTGCCCCTGGATCCCTGGAAGTGTCCGAGGCCAGGCTGGACGGGGCTTGGAGCAACCTGGGCTGGTGGGAGGTGTCCCTGCCCATGGCAGGGGGTGGAACAAGATGAGCTTTAAGGTCCTTTCCAACCCAAACCATTCCAGGATCCATATAATCAGGAACAGGCAGGATAACGACAAAATCCAGATCACTTTGCTCAGCCCTTGAATAGGATCTTTGTATTAGGTCAGAAACGTTCCTGACTTCTTCTGCTTTGACTTCTTCTCATCTGAGTCCTCATTTCCTGTTTTCTTCAGAGACCTGGCAGGAAAAACACTGAACCACCACAGGAAAAGTCGCTCTTGCTCGTCCACTGAAATTCAGGACAGGAGAAAGTTTTCACATGGGTTTCCCTGGGACTCCCAGCCCTGGTTTGTACACACAAGTGGTTTAAATCATCCAGGCACTAAGTTGAACTTGATCTCCAACCCCCTTGAGATCAGCCCATCTCCAGCTACTGCTCCAAGGTTTTCATTTCATCGTTAGGAAAGGATAATGCTGCTTTTCACATTTTGGAGTTGTTTTCTAATGGGATTTAAGCAGTACAAAATGGTATATTTTTATATATTTGATATATAAATATATTTTTATATACCCTGATAAAGATGTCCAGGCTTATTTTCAACCTATCATGGATGACTAAATGGGCAGGTCTTCACTTCGCCCCTCCACTACAGCTTTTGGGGTTGGAGGGATTGTCCACCCTGCCATGAAAAGGTTGCATGAAAAGGTTCCGAATGAGCCCAAATCCAAGGAAATCCCGGAAGTCTGAAGATGCCAATATCAGGGTTGGTATTTCAGATCTGTGAGTGTGACTGCTCTGACTTCCCTGGAGGCTGCAGGACCTGGGGAAGGGGCTGCTCTGGGGCAGCTGCTGTCCAAGGGTGAAACACCCAGCGGTGCTTGGAGTGAGCGCTGCAGGTTGGGATAGACCTCTGATGGTTCAGAACTGGGATGAACTGGCAAGAAATATACTGGAAAGAAAAATACTGGGGGAGTAGTGGGGTCAGGAAAACTCTTCCATCCCTGGAAGGTTCCAGGACAGGTTGGACAGGGCTTGGAGCAACCTGAAATTATGTCAGGGCAGGGTCAGGTTGGATCTCAGGGAAAGCTCCTTCCCCCAGAGGGTGGTGGGCACTGCCCAGGCTCCCCAGGGCAGTGGGCATGGCCCCAAGGCTGCCAGAGCTCCAGGAGGGTTTGGATGATGCTCTGGGGCACAGGGGGTGACTCTTGGGGCTGGGCCTGGGCAGGGCTGAGGGTTGGACTCCATGATCCTTGTGGGTGCCTTCCAACCCAGTATATTCTGTGATTCTGGTCTAGTGGAAGGTGTCCCTGCCCATGGCAGGGGGGTGGAACAAGATGAGCCTTAAGGTCCCATCCAGCCCAACCCATTCCAGGATTCCATGATTCTCTGCTCAAAGGAAAGTCACTGTGACACGAGTCTGGGCACAATTCCTTGGAGGCTGTGCCGGCACGGCCCGCACGGGGCTGTGGGGCTGCAGCCCTGCCTGCTGCTCTCCCAGCACCTCCCAGCTCTGGGGAAGCCCTCCTCGGCCGCAGGCAAACCACCACAGTGGGCAAAAGCGTTCCTGGAAGCGGCCGGAGCTCCCGCGCCGCTCCATCGCCGTCCCCGCCAGCCCCGGAGCCGCGGCCAAGCCAGGAAGGGCTGACAATGAGCGGAGTCTCTGAGCGCTCCGACACAGCTTCCCAACGCTCGCCTGAGTGCCGGAACATCTGGGAGAGACGCGTGTTGTGCTCCCAGAGCCATTTGCTTTGGCTCTGCGGAGGCTTTTCCAGCGGAGCCAGGCTGGGCCAGAGCTCTGCGAAGGCTGCGGGAGGGAGAGCCGTTTCAGAAGTGCACGACAGGTAATTAATGGCTTCCCGAGTGCTGGAACCAGTTGGAAGTTTCTATTTCCAAAGAAAAATGGCTTTGTGAGAAAACTATTGCTTTGCAGTTCTGTCTTCTATTGAGAGTTTGGGAGGTTTTCTTAAAAAAATTCTATTGTGATCTTTTTGGTTGTCGGAAAAACCCTTTCACAGCTCAGAGTTTTCTGCTTTTTGGGAAAGTCCCAGGCAACTGGCAACAGGATGAGAGGACACAGGCTCAAGCTGCGCCAGGGGACGGTCAGGTTGGACATCAGCAGGAATTTCTGCATGGAAAGGGCTCTCAGGCACTGGAAGAAGCTGCCCAGGGAGGGTTGGAGTGCCCAGCCCTGGAGGTGCCCAAGGCAGGACTGGCCGTGGCACTGAGTGCTCTGGGCTGGGGGACAAAGTGGGCATCGGGCACAGGGTGGGCTCCGTGGGCTGGGAGGGCTTTTCCAGCCTCAGGGATTCTGTAAAAGAGAGACAAGCATGGAGAAAATAGAACATGAATGGAAAGGAAATGCTGGCAGAAAGGCAGACCAAGGCAAGATGTTGATGTGTGGGGTGTGGGCAGTGCCCTCCTGCCCTGCCTGCACAGAGGTGACACCGTGTGTCATCACCCTCGGTGTCCCCTGCCTGGCGTGTCACTGTCCATGAGAGCTCATCCATGTCCAACAGCCCCGGAGAAACCACGACATGGATGGGTCTGTTACATTCAATTACAGTTGAAACAATTAGATTAGACTCCGTGGCTAATTAACACAACCTGAGTGGTGAGAGCTCCGGGAGGGGCCGGGGTGGTGGAGGTGTCGGAATGGCCGAGGGACATTGGAGCATCCCTGCAGACCCTCGGGGTGGCACTTCCAGATCTGCCTGTCACGATGCTGATACTCTCTTCCCCTAATTTTCCATTAATTGTTTGCACTCCCTATGTATCTTCAATCCATTAGTTACACTCTCAGGGATCGTAGCAGGCAATAAACCTCCTGCTCCGCCGAGGGCTCCTGCAACGTCTTCCACCAGTTCATCCCGTTCCTAATGCCTTTGGAGCGGGGGATCAGCGCCGGCCCGCGCTGCCGGATGGATCCCCCCGGGGCCGCGCCTGCAGAGGGATGATAAGGGAATCGGATTTTCGTGGCGACACTAGAGGTGAAATCCAAGGATCCCGAATATTTAGTGATGTTTACCCACAGTAATCAGCTTCTCAAATAGATGTCACCAGGAAGGCTCACACTGCATTGATTGCAGGGCCCCGCTCGCTGCCCAGGGGCAAACAGCTCTGATTAATATTTCACAACACTTTTCCTTTTTTTTCCTTTTTTTT
>VWZF01001788.1:46601-70221 GCA_013396755.1 Sclerurus mexicanus | reverse complement strand
TATTTTCTCTTTTTTTTTTTTTCCTCCCCTTTAATAAAAGCTCACCTTCGTCAGGGCTGACAAAATGTTTGTCTTTGCTGCCTCGTTAGTGTTTGCTCTGCCGGAGCAGCGGGACGGAGCCGTGGTGTGGAACCAGCTCCTGCTCCCGCTGCTGGACCCGGCAGTGAGGAGTTTGGGGCGGTTTGCTCTGCAGTTCACTGGGGCGGGTGGGACTGGGGAAGTGGGGGTTGGCCCCGGCCCCGACTGCCACAACTGCAAACCAGGGGAGAGCAGGGCCGGGCACGGTGGGGACACGAGCAAGGTGGGCACGGGGAGGGCTCAGTGATGGGCACCTCTCCGTGGAATCATTGAGGTTAGAAAAGCTCTCTGAGATCAAATCCAAGCATTAACCCAGCACAGCCAAGGCCACCACTAACCCACGTCCCCAAGTGCCACATCCACAGGGCTTTTGAATCCCTCCAGGGATGGGGACTCCGCCACTGCCCTGGGCAGCTGTGCTAGGGCTGGACAACCCTTTCTAGGAAGAAATTTTCCTTAATAACCAACTTAAACCTTCCCTGCTGCAACTTGAGGCCAGTTGCTCATGTCCTGTTGCTTTTTACTTGGCAGGAGGGCTGTGACCTCTAAAGTGATGCCCCCAAGTTCATTGTCCTGTCCCAATGGAAGGGTCTGATCCCTGATCCCAACCCTTGATTCCCGTTGTCCCCCTGCTCCTGGGGCTGAGCAGGGCAGCACAGACGTGTGGAGCACTCAGGGCTGTCGGCTCCCAAGGGGACTTGGAGGACGAGCATCCAGACACCCAGACGTGCAGCTGCACTTTTAAAACTTGTCTGAGTGGAAATTTGGCCACAGGCAGCACAATTGTGTTTCAGGCTTTGAAGCCAACTGGAGTCATTAAATCCTCCTCTGGAGAAAGCTGGGCTCTTGGGAGGGCAGAATTTTACAGCTCCAGTGTTGGGTCGTGATCCAACGGCAGGTTTGTGTGAGTTTGTGGAGTCCTGAAATAGCAACTGGTGAGAGTCCTTTCATAGAATCCTGGAAGATTTTAAGTTGGAAAAGCCTTCTGAGATCATTGTGTCCAACTGTCCCCCGGCACTGCCAAGGCCACCACTCACCCCTGTCCCCAAGTGCCACATCCACATGGCTTTGAAATCCCTCCGGGGATGGGGACTCTGCCACTGCCCTGGGCAGCTGTGCCAGGGCTTGATTTCCGCTTATGAGAGTCATTGAACAAAAACAAAGGATCCTGAGGGACAAATACATGAGTAAGGGATCCCTTACTGACAAAATTTGCCAAGGAAGCCTTGGGAAGCAGCTGGGGGCCATGGGGACAGCTCAGTGCCCACCCGTGGGGACAGTGCAGATGTGGTACAGCTGTGGGTGTGCAGGCTTGCTCCCGACATCCCTGGGAGCCCAGGTCCTCTTTGGGTGTTTGGGAAGTGGTGCTTCCTCCTTCGGATCATCAGCTGGTGGGTCACTGCGAGACTGGGGGTGATAAATGCTGGTGAGGTCTCCGTTGCAGTGCTGGGGATATCGTGGGGACAGGGGTGCCCCCAAGCCCCTGGAATCACCTGCAGGCCCCCACACTACTGCTCATTCCTGGAACTTTTAACTGAGGACTAAACAAATGAAAGGAGCAACGGGCTGGAAAACGTGTCCTCCTCCAGGTATGGGCACTCGGAGAGCCAGCTCTGCCCACGCCTGCCCTGGCAGGGATGGAGACATTGCCACCTCTCCTCCTCTGGATAGCCCAGGAACAGCCAGCTCAGGCAGTGACAATGCACCTCACTAAGCTCTTCACAAGTGCTTGATTTACTTCCAACCCCCTCGCTAGAAAATCTCTCAGCGTTTATGAGCAGACCCAGCCGAGCTCCGGCTTCAGAGGCTTCTCAGTTTCCCCCTGCTCTGTTTATTTTCTGGGTCTTTTTATTTGGTTTTTAGAGCCTGTTCTCAGCCTGCAGCTATTTTGGAGCTGTGGGATGGAGATCTCAGTCTGGGTGAGTAAGAAGTAATTTATAGACACTTGGCCAGCGCCACTCCAACATTTCTGCTGCCCAAACGGGCGTTACGGTGCTGCCGACGCGCCGGGACACGCGTGGAAAGGGTGTTGGAGCAACACCTCCTGGTCCCCCATGGGCTTTAACTGGTGTGAACTGGGCAGCGCTGGGCCCTGGGATGCTCCGTTCCATCCCGGCGGGGCCGGGGCCACGGCTGTGCCCGGCCATGGACCGGCACAGCTGGGCTGCTTTGCACGGATGAGCTGCTGGGGAAGGTCATGTTAAAAGAATTTCCCCCAAAACAAGGTCTGATTGTGAACCTTTCCCGGTGAGGGGTGAGCCAGGCAGTGGTTTCCCATCCTGATTTATAGCCAGTGTAGATGGTGTGCTCCAAGGCTGGAGCAGAGCCAGCTCCCTGCTGGGGTCCCTGCTGCGGAGGGGTGCTGCCTCTGAGCTGGGCAGGATGAGGCCTCGGCAGCACGGCCAGTGGGCTCATGGAATCATAGAGCTGTAGAACATCCTGAGCTGGAAGAGACCCACCAGGCTCACCAAGTACAAATCCTGGCCCTGCACAGGACAAGCCCAAAAATCCCACCACGTGCCTGAGCGATGCAAGGGGTGAGTTGGCACCCAGCACCCCTCTGTGCGGCTGGGGACACCCTGGGCAGAGGTGCTGTCCAGCTCCATGCACTGAGCATCTCTGTGATGAAAAAAAGAAACCTGAGAAACCTTGGTCCTTCCCTGAGCACCCGGGTTCCTCCTGTCCTGAGCATCCCTGCCCTGGCCTGCCGATCCTTGTCCCTGCCCTGCCCTGCCCATCCCTTCCCCTGCCCTCACCTCCGTGCTGCCAGCTGATTGTTTTATTTTCTTTTCTTTTATTTCTCCCTTCCCTCTGATCCTGCTGGTGCTGCGAAGCCCCGAACAATAGCCGCGATTTATCCGGAGCTCCCATCCCGCCAGCTGGCGGCAGCTCAGCTTCTCATCCCCTTCCAGGGCTCTTAAAGACACCCGGCCCCCAAACCGGGGGGCGGGTTGCTCCGACAAGTCCCCGCTCTCTTAAATGCCTGGGCACTGATACAATTAATGTTCAGCGCCGCATTCTTGTTTCCTGGTTGCCATTCTCCGCTAGACAATGGGCTGTTTTGCCCATGAAATTACTGCTCTGATTAGGAGGAATCTGCCCGTCATTAGACTTTCAAATGCGAGCGTTGTGCAGCGGCGCTGGCAGCCCGGCCCAGATTGCTCCGGCGATATTCCTGGTCCTGGAGAAAACAGCGAGTGCAAATAGGGCAATTTCATACACTTCCAGGGGAGGGGATTTGCACTGATGGATGTTGTTGTGTCGCGGCAGCGGCAGCTGGGGCCAGGGCACACATGGATCACACGGCAAAGGCAACTCTTGCCCTCTTTATATATCTATTTATATATAATTATAGAATCATAGGATGCTGTGGGTTGGGTTCTTTCAGTGGGGCTTTGCCTGGAGCAGCTGGAGATGGAGAGAGGATAGCTCTGCTCAAAAATAGAATTAGAGAATCACAGAATTGCTTGGGTTGAAAAACCCCTCCAAGATCATCATTCCCCCAGCACTGCCAAGGCCACCACTCACCCACGTCCCCATGTGTCACATCCACGTGGCTTTTAAATCCATCCAGGGATGGGAACTTCACCGCTGTCCTGTGTGGCTGTGCCAGAGCTGGACAGCAGTTTCAGTGATAAATTTTCCCTAAAATTCAATCTAAACCTCCCCTGGTGCAACTTGAGGCCCTTTCCTCCCGTCCCACGACCTGGAAAAGAGCCCAACCCTCACCTGGCTCCACCTTCCTGTCATGGAGTCGTGGAGAGTGAGAAGGTCCCTCCTCAAGTTGCACCAAGGGATGTTCAGGATGGATATTGAAAAAATTTCTTCATGGAAAGGTCTGTCGGTCCCTGGCACAGCTGCCCAGGGCAGTGGCGGAGTACCCATCCCTGGAGGGATTCAAAAGCCCTGTGGATGTGGCACCTGGGGACATGGGTTAGTGGTGGCCTTGGCCGTGCTGGGTTATCGGTTGGACTCGATGGTTTCAGAGGTCTTCTCCAATCTAAACCAGTCCACGACTCTGTAGTTCTGTGTCTGTGGGATCCTGCAGGGCTGTTTTGGCAGGCTGAGGGGGCTCAGTGTGAGCCTGGGCTGGTGGGAACGGCTCCTGACAGTGCTGAAGGAGGGGCTTCACCCTGAAGGACCTTTGAGCTGGATAAGGCAGATACAGCAGGACATCAGCTCCTCTGAGCTCTGCAGCTCCCACCGCGTGCCAGGAATGCTGCCAGGGGTTATCCCTTCCTCCCCACATCCGACCAGGTGAGAAAGGTGCCTGCAGCAGGCTGGGAACGGGGAGAGCCGGGCGCTGCTCAGGGGTCAGGGCTGGAACGGGCAAGTCCTGACCCCCAAACACGGTTCCCACCCCCAGCTGAGCCTCCCTCTCTGATAAAAAGTCCGTTCCTGAGCTTGGACAGGATTTTCCCGGCGTTCAGTCGATAGAAATTCCCACCGGAGCGCCAGGCAATCAGTTTACTCATTCCTGGCTTATCATCACAAACCTCTGACCTTCAGACACGGCCGGTGCGGTGCCCGAGCCGAGCGAGCGTCGGGATCCGAAGAGCTGGCATCCAGCAGCGCGTCCTCACTGCGCCCCAAAGCTGCCCGCGGGTTCCTGTCCCCGCAAGGGGACACTTGTTGGGTGCTGGTCCCACAGTGGCCAGAGCCCACGGACCGCCCCTCATGGGAGGGTGTGTGACAGCGCTCTGTGTTACAGTGCCAGGGAGCAGGGTTGGAATTTGGGGGATGCTGGTGAGGGGGTTTGGGAGCTGTCACCCCTCCAAAGGGCCACCTGTCACCCAGGAGCACATCAGAGCCACCCTGAGCTGTCGGTGACGCTCAGCGACGTCCCCCACTCAGCCCAAGTGTAAAAAGTGGGGAGCCACGAGATTGGGGGATGTTCCTTTCCCTGTCCCAGCAGGGATGTGGGAGAGGCAACTGGTGTGTCACTGGGAACGGAGGAATGCGGCAAAATGGGAGGAGGGGGGAGAGAAATTAATAATTATCTAAACCGCACCCCTATCACTGCTCATCAAAATTTGCCCGCACTTCATCCCAACCTCCTTTCTTCTTCTTGCCTCCAGTAAGTGCTTTAACATCCTTTTTAAAAATTAAAGGGGGAGGGTTATGGAACAGATAAGAGATAATTGCCTGGCTTTGACTCTTCTATTGATGTGAAAATAGGATTGGAATTACTCACTCTGGTTGAAAGGTTAGTTGAAGGTTATTACAGGAAAATTGTTATTCATACATTTTTTCTGTGCTGCTGGATAGCCTAAAAGATTAAATTCACAGAGTGCATAATGACCCATCACAACGGACAATGGTGGGAATAATCTCCAGAGGCTCCAGATAACAGAACAGAGACTTCTTTGAATAATTCATGGTTCAACAGACATCCCTCACTAACAGATTACATGTGAGTTTTCATTAGAAAGGAGATAATTTAAAGTAGCTTTAAAAATAACCGCTATTTTTAACGGAAGTGGAATTACCATAAGCATTTATGCAGTTTGTTTATGCTTTAATAAATCTACTTTCCTCCTGACCTTCGTGCCATGGGAACAAAACGCAGAGGGATAAAGAAAGTCATTGTTTGTGACAGTCCCCTCTCGTCCCCGTCCTGCTGATCGAGCATCGGTTTCATCCTCAGCCTCACACTTGAGTGCCTTTCAGGCACAGGAGAGCTCCGGGATGAGAAGGATGCTCAGGACATCCCGGACCACCCGGCGCTGGGCGCGGATGCTGCTGGAGAAGCAGGAGGTGGGATGTCACTTCCCAGCCCCTCCGCTGCTCATCTGCCTCCTCCAGCATCCAAATCCCGCCCTGGCTCTGCTTAATCTTTTAATTTCGTCTTCTGGAATAGCTGTTATGCTTTCAAAGATGATTGTTTGTTAAAAAAACACGGATTTATTGAGGTTTAAGGGAGGCGTGATACACATCTATGGCATTGTTGGGAGCTGCGACAAATAGATCTTCAATAACTAATTGATATTTAGTAAACATGTAATCGTTATCTCCTCTGATCTAAATTACATACTAATTAAAGCGACATAATTCACTTTAGAGGCTGCTTAGAGACAACTTTTCCAACAAGGAGGATGAGGAAGGTTGGTGTTGAGCAGGGGGGTGAGCAGGGAATCTTCTGGAATGGGAATTTGGGGGGTTTATCTTGATTTTGGGCAGAGATGGGGCTCGGAGCAAAGCTGGAAACAGGGATAGGCTGCAGATCCCGGGGGGAAAGTGCATGATGGAAGTTGTAGTCCCGGTTCTTCCTTCCCACACAATCCTGCTCCATCCTTTTCAGGCTTCTCTGCCTCCGCGTGGGTTCCGAGCCAACTATTTAATGCTCACCAACTGAAGCTGGTGGGGGAGTGGAGGTGGTAATTACACGGTAAGGTGAGATAAAGCAAATATTTGAGAGGTGATTCATTTCCAGCATAGCTGAGTGATGTGCAAGCATTCCTCGGGGAGAGCAGCAGCTCGGGAAATATTTACCTTCTCCCTTCAGGTGGATTTGTGGGCACCACGCAGAGTAAACGCTGAGGAAAGTAAAGTAACACGCAGCTGCTCAGCAGAGCCGTCACGTGTGACCCTCCCCCTTGGATCCCTCTGTTGACAGAGCGTGGAAAGGAAAGACTTTGACCTAAAACACCTGATAAAAAGGAAAAAGGAGTCACTCTGCTGCCATCGCCCATTTCCCTGGGTTTCTGCCAGCCTTGCCGAGAATTGTGAGCTCAAGAGGAAAATGTTTTCCTTACCTTGTAAGAGGTGTTGGCTCTAATTGTCACTTTCCTGCGGCCCAGCGGGTGTCTCTGGGGAGGAATATTCTGTTCTTGGACGTCCTATAGACCCAGTGGGTTGTGAGCTGTGTCCTCTGAAGGATGGGGAGTCCTCCTTCCTGTTGGCACCTGTTATAGAATCATGGAGAGCTGGAAAACTGGAATGGTTTGGGTTGGAAGGGACCTTAAAGCTCATGCAGCTCCAACCCCTGCCATGGGCAGGGACACCTCCCACCAGCCCAGGTTGCTCCAAGCCCCGTCCAGCCTGTCCTTGGACACTCCCGGGGATCCAGGGGAAGCCACCGCTTCTCTGGGCCCCCTGTGCCAGGGCCTGCCCCCCCCCCCAGGGAACAATTCCTTCCCAATATCCCATCTGTCCCTGCCCTCTGGCAGTGGGAAGCCATTCCCTGTGTCCTGTCCCTCCATCCCTTGTCCCCAGTCCCTCTCCAGCTCTCCTGGAGCCCCTTTAGGCTCTGGAAGGGTCTTTCAGGTCTCCCTGGATCCTTCCCTTCTCCAGGTGAGCCCCCCCAGCTCTCCCAGCCCGGCTCCAGAGCAGAGGGGCTCCAGCCCTGCAGCATCTCCGGGGCCTCCTCTGGACTCGCTCCAGCAGCTCCATGTGCTCCTGCTGTTGTTTCCCAGAGCTGGAGGCAGCTCTGCAGGTGGGGTCTCACCTGAGCAGGACAGAGGGGGACAATCCCTCCCTTGACCTGTTTGCCACATTTAACACTTTATTACATAATAAAGCAGGGCCCTCCCCTGTCTCTTCTGATTCCAGTGGCCGCTCTCATTCCTGCCCTTGGCTGGGATGCCACAGCTCCACCATGCAGGGAGCTCAGGCTCTTGGATTTGCCTTCTCTGATGAGCAAGGGAAATCCTGGCAAACTGAAGAAGGGCACGTGTGATGGAGTGTGAAGCTGAAGTGGTTCCTCCAGTCCTATCCTGCCTGAGGATTAATGAAGAAGGATTTATCCCCATGGGAGAAATGGAGCAGGTACAGAGCTTTTCCTCCCACCCCACCCCTGGGAGGTACAAGGGCTTGTTATAAATAATCCTTGAGTCTAAAGGATGTGAAAGAGGACTTTTATGGATTTAACATGAAACTCTAACATCATTTTCCACTAAAGCTTATGTCAATAAATCATTTTTTAATTATAAGCTTAAATTATCAGCTAAGCATGTCTAAAGAATCTCTGGAGTGATTTCTGCCTTCAGAGCCACGTTAAGGAGGCCTGAGAAGAAAGTTCTTCTCCTTCCTTTTGAGCTGCTTTCTATTTTTTCCCAGCTCCTGGAAAACCAACCCCTCAGTGCCTGTGTGTCTGATGGGATTTGAACGAAACCCAACCCTCTCCTAAATCACGGACTGTCCAAATCCACATCCAAATGCTATGGCTCTGTTCCACCCCTGATACACAACACGAGGGATGGGTTGATTTAGTGCTGCCTCCACGATCAGGTCACATTCCAGAGCGTGTCTTGGTGCAGCTCAGGACTGCTCAGGTGCCCTGGAAATTATTTTGGGAGTAGTGACATGTGTCAGTGCCAGGGGAAATCCCAGGGAGAAGGGCTGGCTGGGTCCCAGCTCAGGGCAGCTCCTTTGAATCCCAGCATCCTCATTTTACCTGCAGGAACACACCTCTCTGTTGTCTGCACTCCATGATCCAGAGCTGGATCCTTCTAATTCTCCCGGGAATCACCAAAGCCTGGAAGAAAGAGGTGTGGAAATTAAATGTGTGATTGCATTGGCCAGTGGAAGTGGAGCTGGAGAAGCACATGTGGGGCGTTACCTGCTCCTCTGGCCCCAGGAATGGACAAATGGATGCTGTTTGGTTACCTGGAAGGAAGAACTCCTGGTCCCAGAGCCCTTTATCCCCCAGCTTGCTCCCCAGAAACCTGAAAACAATCAAGAATTATTTCCTTTGAAGGAGATTTATAGCATTTCTCACCCCTGAGATTCTCACTCTGCCCTAATTAACACAGTTAATCAAGGCCCTGTGGCCAATTGACAGGGCAGGAGCCTCATCACTCCACACACTGGAGCAGCTCTGTACCCGAGGGCTGGCATGAAATGGAATAATTCCAACCATTTCCTGGTGCCTTTTCTGTTCCTGGAGAAGAGCCTGACCTGGGAGCTGTCCCTGGAGCCCCGTCCAGGCTCGGGGGCTGCTCCTCTGTGCGGGAGGAGCGGATCTCTCCGCGCTGGAGATGTTCCGATGAGAGCTGTCCGTGTTCCAGGGCACCTCCTCCGCCCCCTCGCCCTCCCCAGCCGGGCTCTGATTTCCCACTTTCCTTTCCTCGGCCCCGTTTAATCTCATTTCGTGGCTTCCATGACAACACCACCAGCTCCGCGGATCGCGCTCCTCGGGCGCTTATTGAATTCCGGGCGGGGGGACGGCGCTGGCCCGGCCCCGAACCGCATTAACCGGATGATGCTCTGGAGGTCGAGCGCAGGAATTAACGGGGGTTTCAGCAGCACATCAGTTTGCGGGGAGACGCGGCAGCTCTCTGCTGTGTAATGCAAACCACCAGCTCCCCAGAGTGCCCTGGGAGGGTGCATTTCACCTCTCTTTCTGCCTTCCTTCCATCCCAAAGGAGCCCACGGTGCTTGGACCCTGCAGCTGGAAGGATGCCCCGTTTTTGTCACCCCTAAAGAAACTGCCAGTTTTTTCCATGTGGGAAGTGGTCCTCGACTAGTGCTGGCAGGAGGGAGAAACTCCCCTCAGAAGAAGCTGGGAGCATGCTGGCTCCTCACTCCCCACCCGTGAAGGTTTGATCTCAGTGGGCACACGCGGGAAGGGTGGCTGCAGGCAGGGAGGGCGTTCAGTGGCTGATCAGACAGTCACAGGATGGCTTGGGTGGGAAGGAACATTAAAGACCATGTTGTTCCACAGGCAGGGACACCTCCCACCAGCCCAAGTTGCTCCAAGCCCTGTCCAACCTGGCCTTGGACACTTCCAGGGATGCAGGGGCAGCCACAGCTTCTCTGCCCAACCTGTGCCAGGGCCTGCCCACCCTCCCAGGGAAGAATTCCTTCCCAATATCCCATCCATCCCTGCCCTCTGGCAGTGGGAAGCCATTCCCTGTGTCCTGTCCCTCCATCCCTTTTCCCAAGTCCCTCTCCAGCTCTCCTGGAGCTCCTTGAAGCACTGGAAGGGGCTCTCAGGACTCCATGGATCCTTCTCTTGTCCAGATGAACACTCCCAGCTCTCCCAGCTTGTCCCAGAGCTGAGGGGCTCCAGCCCTTGGAGCATCTCCATGGCCTCCTCCAGGCCCATTCCATCAGCTCCGTGTGTCCCTCGTGTTGGGGACGGGCAGCAGGGAGAGCAGCAGGGTCCGGGACTGGAGGGCTCGGGAGGGGAGGGATGTTGGTTTTTCTGGGTGTGCCTCCCTTTGAGCTCCCGGGTGTCCTCCAGCCAGGCGGGTAATCGGCTCCGTGTCCCGGCGCTGTCAGGGTCACTCAGCCCCGTGTGGCTCCCGAGGGTGAGACTCCTGTGGGATGCTCTGCCTTTCATCGTCGCCGCCCCCAGATCGCATTCATGGGGACCCCCAGATCCGTCCAGCCCGCTGGCTGTGAATGCCCCAGCCCAGCCTGGTTAAAGGCTTTTCTCTGTGCTTAATGATGTGGCTGCAAATTCCCCCTTGAGGAGGGAGAAGCTGTAAATAATGTTGGTTTTTTTCCCATAAAAAAGCTTTTTGAATGGGATGTGTTTAACCCCGAGCTTTCCAGAGGGGCTCTTCCTGAGAGGTGCTGGTTGCCCTTGGCTGGGAGGCAGGACCAGGGGGTGCAGGGACACTGAAGGAAGTTCAGCCCTCCCGGCTTGGCTGCTGGGCTGGAGCTGGAGTAGCGGGGATGAATGGGATGGGGAGGATACACAGGGATGTGGGGATACAGGGATGTGGGGATACAGGGATGTAGGAATACAAAGGGATGCCTTGAAGCAGCATCCTGGTGTTTGCAAAGGGGCTGCTGGGGCTGGGAACGAGGAGTTTGCTCCTTGGAATGGCCACAATTAGAGCCTTTGCCTTGACCACCGCTGACACTCCCAGCCTGCACTTCCATCCTTCTTCCCTGGTCACTCTGCAAATTCCTAGGATTCTGCAGGGCCATCTCCTCCCTCTCGGAGCTCTCCCTTAGTCAAATAGTGAACCCTCGCTGTGAGTTTATTTTTGAAATTGAAAAGATTCAGTAAAATCAGGGTTTGCTGTTGCTCAAACAAGCTCTTCCCCTTGGGAACGGTGACATTTGCTCTCGGAGCACCGAAGGACTCTTTGTGTCCCACCCAGGCCAGCTCGGCTCTGCAGGATCCTGCTCTGGGCTGGCGTCAGGAGCGTTGGCATTTTAAAATGTCCAGCTTTGGGTTCAAGTGTGTGTATCTAAAAAAATCCTTCTTTTTTTTGTTTTTCCCCCCCCAGAGAACAACACTTCAAGGGGGCTCCTGCACGCTTTGGGAGGTCCCACCCTTGGGCTGCAGGGTGGGTTAGGGGAAGGTTTCCCAAGCCAGGCTCAGATTTATCTCCAGGCTGGTGATGTTCCCAGCCCTTCCTGGGGGGTTTGTTCCCCAGAATAACCAGTCCCTGAATTGTCTTTTCTCTTTCTTTCTGCCAAGGATTTATTTAAGAGGAATGGAAATAGGACAATTGGAGTGTGTCAAGCCAAAGCATCCAGGTAGGAATATTTTGTGTTTGTTTTCACCTCACGTAGCCAAGCCACTTCAAGCATCCCAAAGCCTGGAGGCAGAGGAACATGTGCTGTGATTTCTCCATAGCCAATCTTCCAAAATACCCACACAGGCTTTAATAATGAAACAGCTGATGGATGAGCCCCTAACAAGCTGTTCCTGGGCAACCTGTGCCAGGGCCTCATCACCCTCACAGGAAAGGATTTCTTCCCAATATCTCATCTAACCCAGCCCTCTGGCAGTGGGAGGCCATTCCACCTTGGCCTGTTCCTCCATCTCTTGTCCCAGGTTCATCTCCAGCTCTCCTGGAGTCCTTCAGTCCCTGAAAGAGGCTCTCAGCACTACCTGGTGCCTTCTCTTCTCCAGAAGGTGCCTGTGGGCTCACTGGTGAACAATGGACATGGGGCGAGGTGCTCATGGGGGCTTGGGGACCACTGGTGGAGCATGTGGAATGAGCATGGAGCAAGTATGCTGCCGTGTCCTCCCTCCCTGGCAAATCTGATGCGCCCTCATCTCCAAGAGGAAGGATGCTGTTCTGTTCCTGGACCTGCACCTGGCTGGATTCTGAACAGAATCGGTATTTAATGAAGAAATGCTCAGTTTTCTGCCTCAGCCCTTGTTTGCCATGGGGTATAACCAGGGAAGAGCTTTTCCACTGTTTACCGTTCTCCTTGTTGCTGTCAGAGCAGCCCTGGATGGAGGAGTCTCCAGTGTCCGTGTCAGTGTGCGCTGTTATCCACACTGTATGCAAATTCGAGGTAATTTATTTTATGAAACCCTTTTTATTGCCGTTCCCAGCGCCCCTGGCACCAGCTGTGATGAGAATCACTTGGATGTTAAAGTGCTGTTGACAAAATTGTTCCCAGTGGCACGTGGGCGCAGATGCACGGCTCCCTCCCTGCCCAAATTCCAGGTATTGGGAGGATGAGGGATCGATGTCGCTGAGCCCAAGGGTTGTTTGGGGAGAGAAAACCCATAATGAGTCCCTGCCTTCACACAGGGGCTGCAGGAGATGTGCTCAGACTGTGGACATGCACCACCAACAGTGAGTCCTGGGATGGGGAGGATGTTGCTGGACCTCTGGAATAGCCAAGCCCAGCTTTGGGGGGAAAAGGCTGTTGGGTGGATCCGGGTGGGAATGTGGTGACAGTGAGTTCAGGGAGGAGGAGTTAACAAGCAAGGAAAACAGGAGATAAATGGCAGCTGGATGCTCCAGCCCATTCATCCCAGAGCCACTAAATGTACCATGAATGATTCCTGACGGGATTGAGCTGAACGTGTTCGATGGCTCCGCAGTGACTCCTGCCTTAGTAAATCCGTCATGTCTGTGGAGCCTTCCCGGGGTTTTAATGTAGGGACTGTGCACCTCCTCGGTGGGATAACTCTCTGCTGGGGATGAATTATGTCCCAGGTGTAAAGCCCTGGGTCTAAGCCACACGTACACAGGGGTATTGCCCTGGGTCCCTGGCATTCCTGTTCCTCTATTCCTGGCGTGTCCCGGTGCATCCAGCATGGATCCAGCATTTGCATCCCACGTGTGCATTCAGTGCAGGTACCCAATGGATGCATTCAACTTGTGTCCAACACTCTCATCCGTGCGCACCCAATGCAAGTCCCCAGTGTGTATCCAACACGTGCATCCCACGCATGTGCCCCATACATGCATCCAACACGTGCTTCCAAGCTGTGTGTCCAACACGTGCATCCCACACAGGTTCCAGCACAGAGTCCAATGCCTGCATCCCACATGGAGCGCACCCCCTGTGCCCCCAGGAGCACGCAGGAATATCCCACCCCCCAAAACCTGCAGCCCAGCCCAGCCCCTCCCGCAGTGCCTCCTGCAGCACCCCTCCTCCTCAGCCACAGACAGGCAGTCACTGCCCATCTGACATTTACAACCTGCCTCCCACCTCTCCGTGCCCCGATTTCCTCCTTGGCTGCACTGGGAGGAAGATTTCTCCTCCTGCAGCAGGGTCACGGCGAGGGTAACTGCGTTAGTGCGGCTCCAGGACGGATGGGGCTGTTGGAGCAGAGTCTCTCTGCCATTTGTACTCTGGGTTTCGCTCCAAGGGCTGTGAGCAGCCTCTGGATTCGTCTGCTCTGCTCCCGGGCCATGAGGCAGCACAGATAGATTTTCTCAGATCCTTTCTTTTCCATAAAAAATACGTGATGGCGATATTGACAGACCCACCGATGGAAAAGGGCAAGGAAATATTTCAAAATGGTTTATCTGGCAGCTGTGGATTTCAGCTCATGTTGCTTATTGACCTCTAATTGTTTCCAGTAGTAGCGGGAGACAGGAAGATCAATAGGGATGGGAGGGAGTTAATACCCTCCCGGTGCACTTAACTGTAGTTAGGAAACACTGGAATTCATCTTCCTGGGATTTTTAGCACGTTTGTAACTGAAACATTGGGCAGCCATACTGGGGACTGCTCTGTGAGCTGAGTTCTGTGCTGAGCCTTAATTCCCTTCCTAATCCCTCTCCTCACCTGGTCCTGGGGCTTGGAGGAGCCTCATGGTTTTCCAACTACCTTTCCCTGGTGCTTTAGAAATTCAGGAGACCCTGGTTTGGGGGACAGATGCAAATCAAACTCTTTTCCCAGAGAATCTGAGCAGCTCCTTTGCTCCACACCGCAGTGGGTGGATCATGGAAGGGCAGAGCGTCGCCTTTGAGAGCTGGCACCAACACCCTCAGCAGGGCCAAGAAGGAATGGAGCATCCACACACTCCAGGCCCTTGTCCCCAGTCCCTCTCCAGCTCTCCTGGAGCCCCTTTAGGCACTGGAAGGGGCTCTCAGGTCTCCCTGGAGCCTTCTCTTCTCCAGGGGAAGCCCCCAGCTCTCCCAGCCTGGCTCCAGAGCAGGGGGGCTCCAGCCCTTGGACCATCACTGTTCTGGTCTTGTCTGGTTGTAGAGTTGGTCCATCCAGTGTGGGACCAGCCCGTTCTTCAAACGCATCAGGTATGTCCAAGAGATCACCTCTTCTCCAGCTTTCCCAGGGGAGTTTTAGAGGAGCAGGAGGATCCTGGTAGCTGGAGCTCTGCAGGAAAGAAGGCACCAGTAAGTTTTTGCCAGGAGAGTTGGAGTGCTGTCGAGTCCTGCCAGACCACCAAAATATGGGAGAGGATGCAGGAATGAGAAGAGTGGGGCGTCAGGAAAGACTCTGGAGCGGCCAAGAGAAGGGGAGAGCCGAGACTTCGGGATGGAGATGCAGAGAGGGACCAGGCTACAAAGGCCGGGAGGGATGAGGGTGCTCGGGGTGATCCCCCAACCCACCTTGGGATGTGGAGCTGGTGGCCATCACCCTCCTGGGCCACCTGTGGGGCCACCAGCGGTTCCCTGGGGATGCCCCTCCCCCGGGAGCAGCGCCGGCCGGTGACAGTGGCAGTGCTGCAGGTGCCAGCGCCGGGTGATTGTTCCCAGCGGAGCCCCCCCGGCTCCTGTCACCGGGAATCACGGCAGAGCCGTAATCTTTCATTAGCGCATTCAGCACTAATTGCTGGCAGGATGCCACGTGCCTATTTTCTCATTTTAACAAAACATTTATGCATGAAAGATTTAATGCCAGGTATCAAGCATATCATTGTAAATTTACCACTAATTAAGCCTAATTAAAATAATTAAATGGCTGTGGAGTCACAATGTGAATTAAAATCACATTTCCTCTCGTGTGTGTGTGCCCCTCTCCTCACTGCCCTCACTTCGGGTTTCACACGCAAACATTTCCCCGTTCGGGTGCACGGGGAGCACCGGCGTGGCAGAGGGATTTCATCCGGACCGTAACGCTGGGGTCTGGGGGGAAGTTTTTCAATTTCAGGACCTCTGGAGATTTTCCTTGCTGTGGATGAAGTATGGACAATTTGACAAATCTGTTCCTTGGAGCAGTCGCTCGCTTTTGCATATTCATTACTCATCGGATTTTTAATCAAAGTCGCTGATGGACCCTTTGCACCACAAATAACTCGGTCATGAATAATTGATGGTGTTTAGCTGGGTTGGGGTGCGGGGGGCGCTCCTGGCACCACATGGCGCTGCAGATGTTCGGGTTTCACATGTGCACAGCTCATCAAACCCAGGCCCCGGGCGGGGCCGTCCCTCGACTCGCCATCTGCCAAAACAGACCTCGGGAATTGTGCGAGAGGGCTTGGGTTCCTCTGCCGCCGGGTTCTCCTCTTCCCTTTCGCTGGAGAGGCTCGAGACAGGGTCTCTGCCCTGTCTGCCCAGCTGTGGGTGACCAAGGGACTGGGAAGCTCCAGGCATTGCTTTGGCTGGGGCTGCAGGAGCTTCAGGGAAGGCTCTGGGCAGGTGATCCAGGAGCTCCAGGGGATGCCCTGGCCAGGGCCTCCAAGAAATACAGGGGATACTTTGGCCAGGGAATCCAGCAGTTCCATGTGATGATCTGGCCAAGTGCTCCATAGGGTGCTTCGACCAGGAATTCCAGGGCATGCTCTGGCCGGGAGCTCCAGGAGCTCTGGGGAACGCTCTGTCTG
This sequence comes from Sclerurus mexicanus, assembly GCA_013396755.1. Classification (NCBI taxonomy): domain Eukaryota; kingdom Metazoa; phylum Chordata; class Aves; order Passeriformes; family Furnariidae; genus Sclerurus; species Sclerurus mexicanus. The sequence goes on along the minus strand of VWZF01001788.1, from coordinate 54,200 downwards.
GGGGGCTGGAAGGTGTCCTTGCCCATGCCAGGGGGTTGGAACAAGATGGTCTTTAAGGCCCCTTCCCTCCCAAACCCTTCCACGTTCCGGGGTTCCGTGGTGGGGATGCGGGCCCGGCCATCCCGCTGTCTGTCTCCCAAAGGCGTGGGGCAGTGGGTGTCAGCAGGACCCACGGGTGCCCAGGGTGTCCTGGCTCGGGTCAAGCAGCTGATGCAGCTCTTGGCTCCCTCCCACCAGGCACAGAGGGGAGGAGGAGTGTGGCCACGGACCTGTCACAAACAGCGTCCATGCATTGCTGCTGGATGCCTGTGGAATGCCCTGGAATGCAGATCGGGCACCAACCACCCTCCGGTGCTTTGGGAAGCACCACTGGGCTGCTCCAGGATGGCTTGGCAGGTCCTGGAGGTCCCGCTGTCGGAGTCAGACAATATTTGGGATGGTCACAGGTGCCTTTCAGAGCCAAGGTACATCCATGTCAACCTGCCCCATTGCCTGAGAGAGCCAGAGGCTGGGACACCCCACTGGTGAGGTGTGGGCATCACAAGGGCATCACCCTCTGGCCCTTCTCTCCCATGAGGAGCGGGGCTGGACCTTGTCTTTTCTTCATTTTTTTACAGCAGAGTTTGGTATTGGTTATTCCAGCCGACAGCCTGGCACCAGGAGCTGGCAGGGAGGTACAGGGAGGGCAGGAGGGAGGGTGGCAGTGTGGAAGGAGGGCAGGAGGGAGGGTGGCAGTGTGGCAGGAGGGAAGGTGGCAGTGTGGAAGGAGGGCAGGAGGGAGGGTGGCCGGGGCGGTGCCGCATTTTTTACTGCCGCCCTCCCCTGTGTGGTCTCAGTCAGGTCTCCGTGGCAGCACAATGGGTTGCAAAGCCCCTTTGTGCGCTGGCTGTGGCCGCCGCTGTATTTTAGGCTTGAGCCATTCAAGTAAAGCCCGGGCAAGACTCTGCACAGGCTGATTAACCTTTTCTCTCCCAGGCTCGGCCTTTCTCCCCCTCTGCCGGGTGTCCCGGGGTGTCCCAGTCCCCGGCAGAGGGGTTTGGGTCCCCGGCAGATTGGCCCTATCACTGGGTCCTCTAATCCCCAATAAACTCCCCTAAGCTCCTTGGCAGGGCTGCCCAGTGGACAGGGGCACTGCCATGGCACTGCAGGGACACTGCGGTGGCTCTGTGGTGGCACTGCATTGGCACTGCGGTGGCACTGCGGTGGCACTGCGGTGGCTTTGTAGTGGCTCTGTGGTTGGCAGGCACTGGGATCACATCTGGACAGATAGAATATCCCGTTCCAGCAGGACTGAGATCTCCCATGACTACATCATGGGAGGGTGGTCTTAAACTGGAGGGAAGTGAGAGGACAGGTGACCAGAAGGGATTTGGGGACAGGCACAAGCCTGTGTTGCACATGCACCCCAAGTGTGGGGACCCCCCTCCAGCCTGGGAGCCCTCCTGTAGCCACGAGGATTGCAGGAACACACAGGGCTGCAAAGTGCTGCCCCTTCAGCTGCTTCATCCTGGGGGCTGCAAGCTCAGGGTGTGTTGCTCGTTTTGGAACCCAGAGATGAAAGAGCTGGGGGTTTATATTAAAAAAAAAAAAAAAGCAGACAGGGAAGAGGTGTTGGTTTTGTAAAGAGAGCTGTAATCGTGGCTGTGATGGTGGATGTTCTGCAGCCTCCCGGGAAAGGCCCCTCCAGGTCCATAAATAATTCAGCTGCTCTGACAGACCGGGTTCCTCGGCTCACTTAAATCTATTGATCCTCCTCTGGTTTGAATCCTGGTGATGGAGCCTCCCACCCAGGCTCTGCCGGCACCTCCCTGCCGAGGCAGAGGAGTGTCTTGGCATCCTCCACCTCTCCAGGATGGAGGTTTGCGCCACCATCCCACCAAGGGGCACCAAGTGCCACCCACTAAGAAATACCCAGTGCCCTCCACTCCAAGTGCCCAGTGCCGAGGCCCTTTAGCACCTCTCCTCTGAACCATAGGATGAATAATTAATTCTTCTTGCTCATCGCTCTGAGGTTTTCACACTGCTCCCTGTCAAAAGCAAAGGTTACGGCCTCATCTTCCTGGCCTGATGGGGTAAGTGGCACGGAGAGGTGTGGCTTCCTGGTGGCCCCAGCACCCTCCTACCATGGCAGCATCCTCCTGCCACAGCATCGTCCCACCATGGCAGCAGGCTCTGGCCATGCCAACATCCTCCCACTGTGACATCACCCTCCTGCCATGACATGGTCCTCCCACCATGGCAGCAGGCTCTGGCCATGCCAACATCCTCCCACTGTGACATCACCCTCCTGCCATGACATGGTCCTCCCACCATGGCAGCAGGCTCCCTCCACAACAGCATCCTCCTGCTCTGACATCATCCTCCCTCCACAGGAGCATACTCCTGCTGTGACATCATCCTCCCTCCGCAGGAGCATCCTCCTGCTCTGACATCCTCCTCCCTCCACAGGAGCATCCTCCTGCTGTGACATCATCCTCCCTCCACAACAGCATCCTCCTGCTGTGACATCATCCTCCTGCTGTGACATCATCCTCCCTCCACAACAGCATCCTCCTGCTGTGACATCATCCTCCTGCTGTGACATCATCCTCCCTCCACAACAGCATCCTCCTGCCATGCCATCATGCTCCCATCTTGCCAGGCCACTCCCTTCATGGCAGCACCCTCAGTTGTTTGTTGGGCGTCACATCCCTCCCGGAGCGATACCAGCACCAGGAGCCCTTTCCCAGGCACAGGTGTGTCAGTGCCCAGGTATGCCAAGATGCCTCCTTGGCACAGGGACCCTCACCCTTGTTGAAAAGATCCAACTGCTTCCACCGAATCAAGCATTTGGGTTTGACTTGGATTAATGGGTTTTTTTCTGTGAATATAAACCATTTTGCATTTCAAAATCCTTCAGCAAACAGAGCAGTTTGTCTTTGTGTTTGCTAATTTAAAAACAAATATTTGCCTGCCAAGCAAATATAGTCTCTTAGGATGTGCTATTAATAGGATAATTAGGCAGCCGGTAATGAAAAGGATTGCTGGTAATTATGGCAAGATTTGTTTTGGCATTTGAAGGCAGAAAGGGAGGCTGAAGTGCTAAAATCTACCTTCGAGTTAATTAGTGCTATTAGAATACACCTGAAAAAATAGGGCAGCTAATGAACACTCCAGTTTATTTTTAAAGAGGCCGTGGAAGGTGTTTTTCTGTGAGACACTTAGAAAGGAAACAAAATCCTCTTTCTTTCAGCTTTCCACTGTTCGGGGTGGGATGAAGAATCGCTCCACGTGGGATGGAGTCACTGGGAAAGGCCTGGAGCAGCACAGCTCAAATCCTGGTCCTTTGGGGTGTGCTGTCCCTTTTGGGGTGTGCTGTCCCTTTTGGGGTGTGCTGTCCCTTTTGGGGTGTGCTGTCCCTTTTGGGGTGCAGGTTTGGCTGCAGGGGCTCCTCTGGCGTCACTCTGGGGGTTGGCTGAGCTCAGTGGGAAGGGGCAGTTCATTTCCCAGCCCGGAGCAGGAACCTGTGGGTTATATAAATCCTCCCCTCGCTCGCCGCCGAACCTCGTGTGCATTTCTTGGTCCACAAAGCCCCGCGTCGGCTGGCCCCGAAATGATTAATTAGAAAATTACATTTATATAACCCTCTAATCTGTATTTGTGTGTTGCCAAGGGCAGAGGCAGAGGTAGGGGAATTACATCCAGATTAGCTCTGAGCCAGAGGAAGCCCAGATCTGCGATTATTTTGAGGGCAGAAATTGTGAAATTGTACCAATCCGGGGAAAACCGGCCAAAATTAGGCTTGTTCTTTTCCCCCCCTAATTCCCCCCTTCCATGGCTGAAAGAAGAGAGCAGATGAATGGAGCGAGGTGGTGCCTTTCAGGGGTTACTGGGTGAGGGCCCCGGGGCTGGCTCTGTGCAGCGAGAGGTGAGGGGAGAGAAAAAGCTGATTTCCAGCTGAACATGGCCTTCAGTTCCCCAAACAAAATTGCTTTTATTCTTCTCAACATGTGTTCCAAAAGATTAAAGAGCTGTAAGCTTGCACAGCTTAATAAGAGTGTGCATTAGAAGAGTGGCCTGGAACGGCGGCGCGGAACAAGCTCCCCCCAGTTTGGGGAGGATTTGAAATCCTGTTTATTGAATTATAAAGAACCTTAAAGGATAAAGGATATTGAAGTAGGGATTTTAATACTTGGTGGTATTTGGGGGAGTTATTCGATCACAACAAATCATTTTAAAAGTATTTTGTTGGGGTTTTTTGGCGGGGGAGGAGGGATGAGGATGAAGAGTTAATTGAAAAATAGGCCGTGGCTCCGATTGCTGCATCGATCCGGGATCAGATGGTTATGAAGGACACGTTTTCTCCGTAATTATGGGGACAAATTAAAGACGAAGCCTAAAGGCTCTGGGAGATGCTCCATTAACTGACACAGCCGAGCAGCAGCAGAGCCCTCTGTGGGTTCCCTGTTTGGAGGAAAAGTTGGGATAAGTCAGTCCTGGAAGGCAAACGGAGCCCAACGCATCTTTTAGTGTGTCAGTCGGGGGGGTGCTTAAGTTCCTAATAAGATTTAGGGTAGGCAAAGTGCCTGAGAGTAAGGGAGGGAGTGAAATCCCTGTAATTTCCCTCTGTCTCCGGGGAATTCGGGGGTGACCCTGCGGGGCAGGGCTGGAGCTGCATCCTCCTCATCCTCCCCGGCGATGGGCACTGGCAGGAGCGGGATTAACTCCAGGTCCAGGCTTTGCTGGATGGGGAGATTTGCAGTTCCTAAGCAGCCCCGTTGTCTGTGATAACTTATGCTGTTCTGCTCCCTAAGAGGATTGGGCAGATTAAATGAAATCATGAGACATGCTATGCAAATTACATCCCAAATCTGATTTTCTGTTGGAGATTAGGGTTAAAATATTGGGAACTGGAAACTTTTTCCTTGTCTGGTCTAGAGGGTGCACTTTTCAAAGTGCCAGTGAGGGCTGGCTCCAGAGTCCCAGCGAGTTCCTCGGTGTTTTCAAGCGCAGTGTTTCAAAATGAGAAAAATAAAACACCCCTTTGGCTGCTTCAGAGGGATCTGGTGGCCTTTGTGCCACCTCCTGTATCCTGCTGATGGGATAATCTTCCTGCAGTGTCGCAGATCCAACCTCAGCCCATGCTGGGATGTCTTTGTACACCTGCAAATTCTCTTCAGTTTCCCCAGGATCTGCTGGGGTTGCTTTACACCTGCTAATCTCTTTTGCTCCAGTAGATTTTGGGAAGGAATCCTTCCCTGGGAGGGTGGGCAGGCCCTGGCACAGGGTGCCCAGAGAAGCTGTGGCTGCCCCTGGATCCCTGGAAGTGCTCGAGGCCAGGTTGGACGGGGCTTGGAGCACCGTGGGCTGGTGGAAGGTGTCCCTGCAGAGCTGCATCCCTGGGTAAATTCGGATCAGCCACATTTTAAGGGATATTTGAAGGGCTGTGAGGCCTCACAGGGCAAAACCAGCCACAAAAATACCCACTCGGCTCTCAGGGAGCACTTCGGTAGGCGCAGGGGTCGGGGGTGTTTTGCCATCCCCAGCTGTGTTTGGTGTCCCAAAATGCTGCTCCCGGGACAGGCTGGGCTGTGCTTTTTGGCTCCTGTGCATGGAGTGTTTCTTTTTAAACATTTCCAGCCTGCTTCAATTTGTTTTCTATTACCACCAGCCCTGGTGCCTCTGCAGTTGCGTTGATCAAAGCAGAACACGTTGGCCGACATGGAAACGCTTCCAAAAACGGGGGGCTGAGGGGGGAATACGGCCTTTCCATGAACTCTCTGGAAAAACAACGTACCCCCGGGCTGCCTGGCTGCTAGGGGGGTGTTTTGGAAGGCCCTGGGCGGGATCTGGTGCCGTCAGTTCAGCACAGGCAAATAAAATCCAAGCCAAAGGCGGCGCGGGGATGGAGGTTTAACCCCAGCACACGCAGCCCCTCTGTGATGGCCTTTGGAGGATTGTCATAGAGGGAACATGGGGATGTCCCCCACAGGAGCGGCCGTGATCCCTGTGGGAGCTCTCTCCGCATCCCAAGCTTCCCAGCTGCGCTGCCTGGCTGGGATTAGGCCACGTTAGCGGCCGCAGCTGAAGTTTTCCGAAGGCAGATGTGGGAGCTGGCATCACCTTGCCGGTTTTATGTGGGTTTTTGATCCATTCCTGGAATGTAGATGAAAGCAGAGGAGAAACAGATGGGGCCAAGTCCTGCTGCTGGGTACGTGGGCACCCGTCCTGCTGGATCCCACACCAAGGGGGGCTGCGCCCTGTGAGCCACTGGCTGCTGAAGCGGGGGAGAGGTGTTAGAGGGGTTGGAGTCCCGGGAAGTGCATCCTAAAGAGCCTGGACACAGAGGCAGGGCTCCCCTTTCACTTGAAAATGGAATCTAGGCATCCAGGGATGTGGGGCAATCCCAGTTTCAAGGGGAGGAGGGAGTTCTGCCTGAGAGGATGCGGGAAGGAGGGATGTGGTACCCAGGGATGCTGCAGGAAGGGGATCTGGTACCCAGGAACTGGGGTCTTGCAAGTTGTCAGGACCCTGTAAGGGAATGAGATCCTTCTCCCTTCTGCTCCCATCATTGTGAGCTCTCCCTGGATTCCTGAGCTGTGTTTTTCACCTACCCAACCAGCTCTAACTCAGCTCTGGTGGTTTTTATACTCCCTATTTTTTAATGGAAAAGAGCTTTTGGTCACATTATTCATATATGGGATTAAAATGCAACTTCCTGAATTTAAAGGCTGCCATAAGCTGCTTCCCCTCCGTGCCCCTCTGATCCATCCCAGCACTCCAAAGTCTCTCTCCAAAGCTTAAATTATTCCAGGAAAAAAAAAGTCTTATTGCTCCTTTTGTGTCTTGCAAATTTATGGGGGGTGGGACGTTTTATTTTCAGGGATTAATCATCGCGAGGGGAACATAAAGGGTAAGTCATAATAATGGGGTTTGAATTAAAGTCCTAAACTTCCAGCCCCTGATCCCAAGGAGATTAGAGCTCACATACCTCAGGACCACATGAAAGGGCCCACTGGCCGCCGCGCCCCTGGGCAGCGTCCCCAGCCCCCCTGGCCCCGGGATAATGGGACCTTAATGAAAACTTCCAAGGGATGTTTATATTAATTCCAGAGGGAAAACTCCCAACACAGAGTTTGCACGGAGCTGATGTGCTGGTTTGGGGTGAAGCTCAGCAGAAGTGGGATGTGCTTGTGGTCCAGCCTTGGGTTGTTCCAGGGGGCTTTTGCCACCGAACTGGGCAGCTGGAGATGGAGAAAGGACTGTTGGGCCCCAAAACATAACCATGGAACTGTTTATGTTGGAAAAGCCCTCTCAAGTCATTGAGTCCAACCATTCCGCGGAAGTGCCAATGTCACCACTAGCCCAAGTCCCCAAGTGCCACATCCATGTGGCTGTTAAATCCCTTCAGGGATGGGGACTCTACCACCTCCCTGGGCAGCCCCTTCCAATGTTTGGCCACCCTTTCCATGAAGAAATTCCTCCCGATCTACAGCCCTCCCTTGGCACAGCTTGAGGCCGTTCCCTCTCCTCCTGTCCCCATTCCCTGGGAGCAGAGCCCGACCCCTCCAGCTCCCCATTCCTGGCAGGGAGTTGCAGAGCCACAAGGTCCCCCCTGAG